>CAUYRT010065244.1:0-53176 GCA_963574885.1 Lepilemur ruficaudatus | reverse complement strand
TAATCCTAGCACTCTGGGAGGCCGAGGTGGGAGGATCACTCAAGTTCAGGTTTGAAACCAGCCTGAGCAAGAGTGAGACCCTGTCTCCATTAAAAATAGAAAGAAATTAATTGGCCAACTAAAATTACATAGAAAAAATTAGCCGGGCATGGTGGCGCATGCCTGTAGTCCCAGCTACTCAGGAGGCTGAGGCAGGAGGATTGCTTGAGCCCAGGAGTTTGAGGTTGCTGTGAGCTAGGCTGATGCTACGGCACTCTAGCCCAGGCAACAGAGTGAGACTCTGTCTAAAAAAAAAAAAAAAAAAAAAGAAGAGGTTCATAGAAGGCTAGAACTGTATTTGTAATGTGTTATTTCCTTTAAAATATAGCAAAACAAGGATTTCATAGAACTTGGTAGTGGGCATAGGTTTGTTATATTTTTCCAATATGTATAAAATAGTTTATAATACAAAAAAGAAAAAAAATTAAGTCCTAAGCTGTATCTGGGGTATGTGGGTGTGGGCATAATCTTTCCTGAGGTCAGCCTACCAGGGTTGAGGCCAGCCTGGATGAGGATAGCTATTGCGAGGATGTGGGGGAGGCAGTTATTGAGCGTAGTGGTTTGGCACCAATTAGAGGAGGCTGTGCGGTGACAGGGATTAAATGCGGTGGGTTATTCTCCAAGACTGGCATTGCCTTCAACACACGTGCAGCCCAAGTGTGTGAAGATAGATCTTTCTCAAAAGAATTATCAGAAATTAATTTTTATTCATAACCTCAGGAGAGAGCCTGCCTCATTGTTGAGAAGTTCTTGTTGATAATAAAAACTTCTAATTATATAGTTCTTTAAAGTTTAAAATGTAATTAGAAACCAGTTAAAATACATTGAACTGAAATTTTCTTTCCTGCACCTTCACCTCTCAGTCCAGACTCTGTCTTCACAAGCAGTACAGAACAAATCCTTCTTTGCATTTACTTGGTCTCCCCTAGGTCTTCTCTCCTCAGCTTGTAAAGCCCCTGTTCCCCTTCTCTTTACTGTGGCTCTCTTATACCCTGTGCAGACTTTTAAAAATTATCGTGTCTCTCAAGATGCATGTCCATCTTGAAATTAACACTGCTACAGGTGTGCTCGAATCCTCTCAGTGTACAGTTCAGAAGCACAAAAGCTTTCCAGCTTACTTTCTGACTTAAAGGCTATCAGCAAAGGTAAAGATCTAGGAGACTGAGGGGCAGTGCCATTGTTATGGGCTCCAGCTCTCAAGTCATACAGGCTCCATGGTCTTGGACAAGCTAGATCTTTCAATCATTGATTTCTTCATCTATAGAGTGGGAATAATGCTTAGCTAACAGCGTTGCTGTTCAATGAGATATTATAAGTAAAGTATCTGGGATCTTGGAAGACATTGGTAAATGTTAGCCACTGTTATTATTTTATTGACTTCTAGTTCTATAGAATTGGGTGCTCTTGTAGTATTGGCAAAGCCCCCGTTAGCCCAAGTGGACAATTATAGGCAAATTATCACAGAAAATATTGGTTAACATGCTCCTTCCTTTTAAATAATGAGAAATTATGAATCTCTACTAAGGAATTTATCAATTAATCTCACCATTCAGAATGTCATTATAGAACAAAAATTTCTTACATTGAGATCAATAATGAAATAGCGTGATTTAGCCTTTGTTTCTGTTTCCTTGCTCTGAATGATCTTACCAAGTGTTGGTTTCACACACAAATAACCATGCAGATATGAACACTGGGGAAAAGGACCTGTATCTTCTGGTTTCTGTGGATCTTTTCTTAGGGACTCGTCTTTTTGTCATCAATTTTAAAAAATATGAAAAATATCCAAGAAATACCCAGTAGCCATGCTGTTTTACAAAATAATTCCAACCAGGATTTCACTTTGGTTCTAAAGCAAAGAATATTTATTAATAGAAAGTGCATTTGTACCACATGGGAGATCTTTCTCAGGTAGGTACTTCCCAATGACTGTCCTATGTGGAGGCTGCAATCTGGAGTGTCCCACATGAATTTCTAATAGTAGTTTCATATCTGTATTGGGAGTGAAGATTCTTTATTCTGAATAATCTTGAAAGAGTTTGTAATTTGAGATCAGCAGAACATATTGTAACTCCTAACCACTTTCACATTTATCTGGAACTCAAAACCCTAACATTAAAACAGACCTCATGGTCTTGATTTACTTTTTATTTCTGTACATGTGATTCTCTGTTCATATTTCATAGTTGCTTCTTTCTATCTTCAAAGGCCATCTAGGTATTTTGAAAATTCTCAGTGAAGAGAAAAGATTAGGACCTTAAGTACCTCTAAATAAATATTTTCATTAATGCCTATAAGCAAAATCCCACATCCTAGTTGTAAAAAGTACAGAAATTTGAGGCAAGAAAGAATGGAGAGAGGGAGAAGGAAAGTCCTGTCTTGGAGTTTTTTTGTGCATGAGTTTTTGTGCAGCAGGGCAGAGAATAAGGAAGGAACAGGTATTTGGTTGCCACCCATCCTGAGGCAAACACTCCTCTCTTCATTTTATTGTACTACATTAAATCCACACTGAAGTCCTGCAAAACAGGTATTGGGATCCTCAAATTGTAGGTAAGCAAAGGAGGGCCACAGATTTTAAGTAAACAGCCTATAATATTAATAATTCAAGTAGTAAATAGACCTTCTGATAAATAGTAAAAAGACAAACAAAGCAACAGTGATGACAATAACACTAGCCAAGCTTCTCTAAGACTAATTATCAGAGCTTTGAGGAGCAACTTGGATCATTTAAACCATACTACTCAATGAATACCTTATCTCCTTAGTACAAATACTGTATGTGTATACCCTCTAGTATATAGGAAAATTAAAATTTTGATATCATTAAATCTGATAATGAATGTTTTCTTGATTAAATGTCCACTTTATAACTGAGTACAACTTGTTTTAAAATTCCAAACTCATGTGGGGTTTGTTATGTTCATATGTTTACAGTTCTACAGCATTATGATCTCACTGTCATAGAAGAAAGTTGAAACCTGAACAGACCAGACCTAATTATTTGTTTATTTTGCCCTCACATTTGAATGTCAGTTTAGCTGGGTATAACATTCTATATTCAGAAGTATTTTCCTTCATAATTTTGAAGATATTAATTTATTGTCCACCTTCATCCAGTATGACTGATGAAAAATGTGATTTCAATTTTATTTAAAAAACATTCATATAGAATATACTATGTGCCAGACACTATTCTATGTGCTTTCAAATATTAACTAATTTATTCCTTTAACCATGATGCTATGAGATATTATTATCTATAAGTGAAGTATTATTGATATTATTCAATTTTATAAATGAGAAAATTGAAGAACAAAGAGGATAAATAGTTTATCTGAAGTCATATAGTTTGCAAATGTCATAATCAGGATTCTAATCCATGCAATCCATCTGGTTTATGCTCTAGATTGCTAGTATGCTCTGCTTCCTCTTTCATTCTTGTTCCTTTGTATATAATCCGTTTTATTTTCCCATAAAAGATTTTAGAATCTTTTTCTTTGGTGTTCTGAAATTTCGCTATGATGTGGATAGGTATGAATGTGCACGTGTACATGTGTGTGTGTGTGTGTGTGTCATTCTACTTGATCCTTGCTAAGCCCTTTCAGTCAAGAGGGCTTTTTCTTTCTTTCTTTCTTTCTTTTGAAATTTCATCTACATGTTCAAGAATTTACTCCCTTACATTGTCTTTTCTTTTCTTTAAGTTCTTTTATTAAGATGATGAAACTTTTGGTCTTGTCTCATCATTTAGTTTTCATATTCTTATGTATTTGTTCATTTCTGCTACATTCTGGTAAGATTCCTCCACTTAAACTTTCACCTTGTTAATCATTCCTCTGCCAATTTCGTTTTGCTTTATAGACCATATGTTGAAATTTTTAGTTCAACAATCTAATTTTTAATATTTATAATTTCTACTTGATTATTACACACATGTGTGTATACATATATACATGCACACACTATATTTTTTACATATTTTGGAGGAAATTAATAGAAGTTAATCTACTATTATACTAATTCTATTAATTATGCTTTCTTGGGTAGCATTTTCTCCATTTGTTTAGGTTACTGGCTGTCACAGTGTGGGGTTTCACCAAATATTTGGTGATTCTTATTTGAGAACACATCTTTGTCTTGAAATAACATGTTAGTAGAGTGTCTTCTAATAACCATACTGGAAAAAGTAAGAAGATTCTTTGGTACTCTAGAAATTGTGAAAGATTTCTTGGAAAATGCAGAACCCAGGAGGTCATATTGAAAACAAAACCACACTCCAAAAATATGGACAGAAGAAACAGCTGCAAAAGGTGGTCATGGCAGGTATCAGGAGGGCTCATTGTGCACCAGGAACAAGAAGCATTCCCCTGAAAGTAAGAAGGCAAATTGAGTTGGACCTTCCCTAGAAGCTTAAGATGAGATTTTAATGATGACATTAGCCCTCTCTGGTATCTTACCCTTGAACCCTTAGTTCTTGCTATTTATTGCTTCTTCTTTCCAAAGTTGCTATTTTAACTATCTCTTGCTCTTCTTGGTGCCTGCCCCAGGTCCCTGGCAGCCCACACTCTCAACGAAGTGTGTTTCACTGTGCAATGACCTTTAGTGCAGCAGCTGTCTGATCAGATCAAAGATTCAGAAGTGTGTGGCTGGGAGGAGAGAGAACTGGGCTGAGTGCCGCAAGACTTAGTTCTTAGTCTCAGGACAGAATTGAATTCTTTTTAGGCTCCAAGTTTCTGATTTTCCTTTTCTGCATTGAATGTAATAAATATACTTGGAGGATGAGGGTTTATATAAATTTTATGTTCAGAAATTTTGAAAAAATGTAATTGTATATCGTCAAAGTTCCCTACTTCATTCCAGCAATGTGAGACTTCAAATATATATTTTGCTCAAATGGAACATTAATATCTTTAATCCAACATATTTAATGAGATAAATGCAAGTGTGAAATTAGAAAAAAAATGATCAGTGCATTAAAATTAATTACAGATTCTTTAGAAATGTGTCAGTAAACTATCAAATTATCATGAAAGATTAATCACATATGACCTAAAAATGCTAAAAATAATTTAAGCATTACAAGTAAAGTTATGAAGATAATCAAATAATAGTTTTTAAAGGTAAAAACCACTCCAGCTCCAGATTTTGAATTTACAAGCCAAGCAGATACAGGTCAAGTCATCTGAAGGGAATGACGAAGGGAATTATGAGCCTAAGGAGAATGTGGTGGAGGGGAGAACGCAAAAAGCTGAAGCCCCTTACAAAAGAATCTGCCTCTGACTTGACGGAGTTTATTTCTGCTTCACTTTCCAACTTCAGACTCATAAAGGAAGACAGCTTCCCTGGAATGTTATACCAGGAAATTAATTGTGTCCTAAAGAGCACTGGACACAGACTCAGAAGCCAGGGTTCCAGGTCTTACTCCTCCACGTGGCTGCAGAGGGAAACTGAGAGCATCCTAACGTCTTGAGGCTTCCCTTTCCTTAACCATGGAATGAGGAGACAGGACCCTATGACTTTCCTTCTAAGCTTGAGATTCTGGAATTGAATGGAAGCATACCTAAATATTTTAGGGAATTTATGTAATCTGATTTTTCCTTAGTTTTAAATAAAATTACAAAGGAAAGAAAACGTCAGTATGCCAGATTTAAAAAAAACCAAAAATTACCAACCCCCTTCCACAGCTCTGTCAATGTGCTGTGTCATATTTCAAATCCCAGATCATGCTTGGCAACCCCTGTGAGAGAAGATTAAGAACATCCCCCTATTCTAACTGTGAGGAAGAAGGTAGAATTTAAGCCTTCAATTATAATAAGAAGACTCATCCAAAGCTGAATACATCTAGAGCAGTGTGCTAGAGATGCTTTGGGTGACAGTGATGACTATTCTTTCTTTCCAGTGTGTCCACACCTCTCTCCTAGCTCCACACTGATAATTCTTCTCTGTCTTCCCCAAACCACATCTTTCCACCTCACCTCACCTACATTTAAAACTACCTCACTTTCTGACAGATCTCAAATTTCCAACAAACACATTTTGCCAGGATCAAAGGCAAATACATTTCCATACCAGTCAAACCCTGCTCAGTGAGCTTCATAGTGTATCCAACTTGTTTAGTTGGAGTGGAGTTCTATAATGAGCATGTGGCTGGAGATCTCACCCTTGGTGTGCAGAAGCTGGAGGAGACAGTGAGCTGACAGCTGTGTAACTCTCATTGAAATGGCATGTTTTAAAGGGTGCTTTAAAGCTAATAGAGGGAACGAAGAGACATACACATGTGCTGCCTCTCCACATTCCACTTCAAAACATTAGATGCTATTATTTACTTGGATTGGCTAGAGGAGAAAGGGGGAAGATCTCTAATGATGAGATTTAAATATTCTGTGTTAAGAGAGAAGGGGAATTAGACGGTCCTGAGACCCTCTGCTATATAGGGACTACAGCTGTCTTAGCTTTCTACCTTTCTTTCTATCCTTCTTTTATTCCTTCCCATGTGAAATGTAATAAGCACACAATTGGGTTCTTTTTTTTTTTTCCTAGTAGGTTTGACTGCCAATGGCTGACAAACATATTAAAAGAGATTTAACTTCAATTTGCCATTTCACTTACCAGGTTGGCATAGACCTTTAAAAATGGTACCCAGTGTGCATGAGGCCCAAGAAAGTAGACATTTTTTATACAGCTCTAGTGGGATTCCAAATTGTTATAACCTTTCTGAAGGGCAATTTGCATTTTGTCAAAAGCCTTAAAAATACCTGCCTTGACTTAGCAGTTGTACTTACATAAAAGTGTAAATGGGAAACAAAGATTTAGCTTCAAGAATGCTTTTCACAGTATTGTTTATAAAATCTAAACATTGAAAACAAATTATCAGCAATGGTTAGGTAAACTATATCCCATCCACACAAGGAAATGGTTTGCTGCCATTAAAACAGTATGATGATGGAGAGGGGTTCTTGTTGATATTGAACATATTCATGACACATGTTTAAGTTTTAAATACAATGTTTAAATACAACATATGATGTCATGTTGTAAACTATTGAAAACATATATACTAAAAATCTTGGCAGAATAATACATTGAAATGTTAATAGTGGTTATATCTAATGATAGCCTTACAAGTGGTATTTATAGTTTTCTTTTTTATATCTTTATTTTATAAACTTCTAAAATAAAATGAATTATTTGTTAACAAAATAAACTGTTCTATAAAGGGAAGATTAAGATAGGCAGAAATATAGGATAAATCAGAGAAGACAGAGGTGAAGGAATATAGTTAAGAAGACATTAAGGCTGGGCATGGTGGGTCACGCCTGTAATCCTGGCACTTTGGGAGGCTGAGGTGGGAGGATCCCTTGAGGTCAGGAGTTTGAGACCAGCCTGGGCAATAGCCCGATGCTGTCTCTACCAAAAATAGAAAAATCAGCTAGCTGTGGTGGAACACGCCTGTAGTCCCAGCTACTCTGGAGGTTGAGGCAGGAGGATTCTTGAGCCCAGGAGTTCAAGGTTGCAGTGAGCTATGATGAGGCCACTGCACTCCAGCCTGGGTAACTCTGTCTCAAAAAAAAAAAAAAAAAAAGATGTTACAAAATCACAATATGCGGATGCCCTGAGCTAACCTAGGAAAAGGGTGGAGGGGATGTGTGAAAGACACATTTCAAAGGTAGAATTAACAATACTTGATGACAACAGGAAATAGTGATGAGGAATAGTGACTTTACTATGTGTGTGTGTGTGTGTGTGTGTACTGTCGCGAGAAACAACACCTTGTTGTATCAGTTTGAACTGGCAGAGAACATTTAAGAAGACGTCCTATAGCTAGTGGAAGAAACGGAACTGGTGTCTGATGCACTGTCAAGGGAAGAGGATTTCTTTTATCAGCACAACTGGAACAATAAGAGTTAATTAACCAAGACAAGGACCGTGGTCATTAAAGACCTCTATATAGAGAGAGTTAGTGAGTGGGGAGATGAAGAAGGACCAGTAAAGTAAACAGAGGGCGGTCTACAGAAATAGAAGGAACACAAACAAAATAATGCAGCATAATGGAAAACTAAGTGAAGGAGTTGTGAGAAAAATGATGTGGAGAATAAAATACATTATTTCAGAAAGATCAAGGGAAATGATGACAGAGAAAAGGCCACTGAATCTGAATTTGAGAAGGGACTCTCACTGAAGTCTTAGGAGAGAAAGAATCCACTTCTAGAGATTCTTGAGAATAAAAGTCAATTGGAGACAATCATTCAAAAACAGTGGCAGCAAAAGAAAAGATAGAATGAGGGAGGTCGTTAGAGGGGTGAGCAGAGACAAATAAAGCGGTGTTCTCCAAGACTGCATATCTTTCAAGGAGAGGGGCCTGCAAGGAGAGGCTGGAAATAATGAATGAGGAACAAAGTTCTTGAAGGGAAGGGAATGTGGGGCTGTAGAGCACAGATTTGAGAGCTCAAATGATAGTGAAGAGATCATCTCTTAGAGACAAAGGAATGAAAAGAGAATGAATATTGGGGAATGAAGACAATGGGTGAATTAGTGCAACTTGGATATCCTCAATATAGGATTTGGGATCCTATAGTAGATTTGGAGTCCTGTAGTAGAGTCCTGAAATGTAGGCTCAGGAAAACAAAAGGGGCTTAGAATATAATTTTAGGGAGCAGGAGAAAATGAAGAAATGAATATGTCTTGCCAACCGTCACACATTAAGAAAGAGTGGCTGATGTTGTCAGACTTCGTCTTACTCTCATGCAAGTCTGAGTGGACTTTGTATTCAGCCCCAGTGTGAGGAGCAGGAAGATTGAATAGCAGTTTGCGAGGGAGGAAATCTGGGAATCTAGGAAGGCCATGTTAAGTAGCTGAGCCAAGAATCAAGAGCAAGTGTTGCTAGAAGGGGCTGACGAAGTTGGTGATGTCAGATGACCTGATGGTGAGTCTAATGAATGGAGGTCAGCGAGGGGCATGGGAGGGAGAAGGGGAGAAAGAGGTTTAGTGGGAATGCGGAAGTAGGAAAGCTGGGAAGTCTACTGCCCATTACAGTACTTACAATAACTAGGGGGTGGAGCAGTGGAAAAAGATGTTACAACCGGGGCACACTCATGTTGGTGGGATGTGTAGGTGGCCAGATATGCAAGGGAGCTGATCTGAACAGGAGGTAGATGTGAAGGTGAGGAATTTGAAAGATCATGAAGTTAACTTGGAAGTGGACATGAATGCTGGTGTCAGGGGTCTACCTCAGGGAATATCAGACCCCAGAGGAACAAAATTCTGTGCCTATAGAGCATAGGACCAGGGGTAGTATAGCGTGATGATAATGAGCATGGGCTTTCTCACCTTCATGATGTTCCAGCTGTATGACCTTGGGGACATTACACAACCCCTCTAAACCTCAGTTTCCTCATCTCAAAAATAATAATGGTGTTATGGGGAGTGAATGAGATACTATGTCTGGTATAAATGTGGTATAAATGTCAGCTATGGTGATGGTAATAATGATGATGATATTAGTAGTGAAAATCTTTGGACATGTCCTAGATATGGACACTGTTGAAGATCTCAGCAGAGGGTCCAAGGCATTTAGGAGTTACTAAAGTATGGAGCTGATTATTTTATTCCTAAGGCACTTATGAAAACCATGGTCTTAGCAGAGGTACAAGTGGTCATTGTTGTGAATGGGTAGAGAAGGAGTTGTCCACTGTCCTGAGACACCTTTGCTTGAACCGTAACCACTGTCCTAATATTCTCTGTTCCATTTTCCACTGCTATCTTCAACACAACTAAACCTGGCTGAAGATACCTAGTTCCTGCCCCCAGTGTGTCCACAAAATGTGGCCCATCTGCCTTGCTCTATGAGTTTATGTCCAAACTATTGTCTCTGTTCTGAACTTAGCCCATCAGAAATTTTTAGTGCACCCATATTTTCTTTTTCAAAAATAAAAATATAATAATTAATGGTACTAATAGCAATTTTGAGTCTTTTAGAAGTTTTTATGTCCACTTTTCTCTATTTTCAACAAGGAAGTGTATAAGATATTTTAGGCCTTTTTGTTTGATTAGAACAGTTGAAGTAAAATAAATGATTTGATATTGGAATTATTAGAATTCAATAATTTTAAAAATTGCTTAATAATTATAAATGGACAAGGTATTATACCAATGTACTCATAAATTAGGCTCTTATTTTTTGTTTTATCTTTTAATTTATTAGCTTAAGTAAGATAGCCCGTATTTTATCAGATTCTGTGGAAATTACCTGGAGCAGCAACCCATGTAAGAAATACAAATTCTGTGTCATTCACACATAAATAGAAATTCAAGCATCTTGCTTCTAACAATCATTGCTATCTGGCAGTAATAGATGAAGGTCATACTTCAAAATACATAAGCATTTTCAGGAATTTAAGTGTAAAGACAATGGATAAAGTTGCTCATAGGTTTTTCTCATTCACAGACATGATTTTTGTTTTTATGCGTATATAATTTATCATTAGCCATAGCATGTATATGCGTGTCAAGGGAGCTTAATTGTATGTGGCTGTTGGCATCAAGTTTGAGTCTGTATGGAAAAAGAAAGAGTACAGGAGACTACTAAGTGTTAGAATGGGTGGGTAGCAAGGAAAGATAAGAGCCAGATGGAAAAACTGGTCAGCATTAAGATCAGGCTGATTTATTAGATATGGAAACTACGAAGACTGGAATCTTTGTCCTTCCTTTTCTCACTTCTCAACATATTAGATAAATTATTTGCATAACTAAATAGCTAAGATTAGCTAATGTCCAAAGAAATGAATAAAAATTTAAACATTAATGGTTTATGCCTTTATGTTCGCTTTAATCCACAAAGCTCTTTATCATGATGTTTCCGTAATTAATGCCTTCTTTTGATTAGAGACATCATCACAGAATAGTATCTGAGGAGTCTGGCTTCCTGATGTGAAATGAGACACTTTAAAATATGTGGAAACATAAATACAATTTGTGAATTTATTACCTCACTCTGATGGAGCTTGCTCTATACTCTCAAGATCATTATTGATAAATGAGGACTTCACTGTGTCCAGGACTCTAAAGGTCCATGATTTAAACACAAGGGAGGTGAGACAGCCAATACTAGAACAAAAAATTTTTGAAAAATGGCAACTTTAGTCTATAAATTTCATATATTTTTTGATTCAAATAAAAGGAAAGCTTAGGAGCCACCATTAAAACAAGAGGATTGCTGATAAATAAAAATATAACCATTTAACATCCTTTTGGTTCAAAGACAATGAAAGTTTGGTCTCCCCTTCTGAATTTGTATGAAATTATTATAACTGAAAGAATTATTAAAGAAATGGAATCCTATCTAACTTATTCCTAGATGTTTCTGTTTTGTCAGCCCATTTGCGGTGTGTGTTGATTTTCTCTGGAACCTATACAAAACGAAATGTATGTGTACTCCAATGTGCTTTGGGGTGATTTGAAGTTTTTCATTTTTTGAATTCCCATTACCGCACTACCCAAACATCCGTACTTACCTTTATCAAGTTTGCTGCCTGTATTTGGCTAAACCCTAACTGCTAACCATTTGCAACTGAAGT
Organism: Lepilemur ruficaudatus; assembly: GCA_963574885.1. Classification (NCBI taxonomy): domain Eukaryota; kingdom Metazoa; phylum Chordata; class Mammalia; order Primates; family Lepilemuridae; genus Lepilemur; species Lepilemur ruficaudatus. Next base: position 41,567 of record CAUYRT010065244.1, on the reverse strand, counting down.
GCATCTGCTTGGTACTAAGCAGCTAGCTGAGAAGATTCTTCCCTCCCAATCAACATAACCACAGCATGAAATGAAGACACAGAAGGAGAGGTAGAGAGAGGAAGAGAAGAGGAAGGGGCACTATTTCTATTAAAAAAAAAATCCTCTGACATCTTATGTGTTCTGGAAGGACTATTAATATTTCTTCCTAAGTCTTCCTGCACTGCTAGGCTTCCCTTTCTCTCCACTCTCACACCTCCCCATACAGGCAAAGTCTTGAATCAGCAGATTCTGAGCTCAGAGCAGTAAAGAGCTATTGAGGGACAGACTCTGATAGCATTACGGCCAAACATGGAACCATTTTCTGTGGCGAATCGCTGAGTTCTACCTGGTTATCTCTTGCCTTGCACATCACTTCCAAATGACATGCTCTCAGTCTGGGCAAAAATGAGAGTTTTTAAAAGAACTGGGATTTCAATAATATGTGACGAAAGGATGAGATTACTTTCTGAGGTAGGGGAAGGCAAGGGAGGAATGAGGGAGGGAGTGGAAAAGGGAGAAAGAGGTGGGGAGTGGGAAGAGAGGAGAGAGAATTGTGTATCCTTCAAGCACTTGACTGCATATATTTTCCTGGTTCTTGCAACCAGTCTTTCTCTAACTTTGGGGAATCAGAAAGAATAAGTCATTTTAATTTCCTTTATTTATCTTCTTTCTTTCTCCTGCTCCTCTCACTGGTAGCAAGTGAATGTTATAGATATTCCAGATACTCTTGAGTTATTTATAGGGATTACTGTAATTTGATACACAGTTAAGCGAGGTGGACACTAATACTATTATGCATTCTTCAACACATACAGAGTGAAATAGGCAAGGGAGCCCTTCAGGAAAATATATTCATCTGTACTGGCCAATTGGGAAATTTGGAAACCAGTAGTTTTGAAGTGAAATTAGTAGCCAGCTTTCCTGTCTGCTTACAAGAAGGGAAAGGCGGTCCTACAGTTCACAACACTCTTCACTGTCCCCAGGGCCTGCCACCTCATTCCAAGTTCTCCTTGATGAAGAAGTGGGCACACATTTGAATGTTTCATATCTGTAATTAATCAGCACTGTTACGATATGAATTCCTCCTTATTTTAATGAGATAACATGAAGAGATGATGAATAAAAGAAACATTTTTTGTGCACCCTTGTGAGATTTTTTCAGAAAACCAAGCATGAAAAAGGCAGTCTTTGACCATAAAATGTGTGTAGTTGCTTCCATGTATTTTCTGCAAAAGAAAGGTACATTTTCATTTGAATTTGACAGTGACATATATTTCTCTCAGTTAGAGGTGTAGTCTCATGGTTTGAGACGGAGCCTTCAGGGTCTAAACTGTAGCTGTCCCTAGCATTCTACACAGCTGCAGTGGGGAAAATAGGCACAAGTAGTGAAAGGCATTCCTAAGGCCTCTCTGGGAGCCTTCATGGACTCATATCCTGGGAGATATGTGCAATAATAATAATAAAAGAGCCCAAATAAGGATGAATTAGAAATAGGAGCAGAGCCCTATCAAAAATCATCATAGGGAATAAAGCTCAGAATGGGTCTTAGCACAGGCAAGGGTCATCACTTAGGGATGCTAGTGCATGTTCACTTCTGATGGGGAAGGAAAATATAGCTTTCTAAGTGTATGCATATATATCCATAAATTGAAAAATAATTCAAAGTACAGTCAAATGTAAAATTTTACTTCACCAAATTCCTCACCTCCATCCCCCAATCTAACATCCTTTCTTGAAAGTAACCACAGTTTAGATACCTATGTATATCATTTCAAACCACTTTCTAGCTATTTGCACACATTCACATAGAATACACTTTGTTTTTTCACACATGTGGATGATACTTCACATGTTGTTACACAGCTTGCTTTTTTCACTTTATGATACATTTTGAAGAACTTTTCAGGTCAGTGTAGAATGAGGTAAACCTCATTCTTTTCAAAGGCTGCATATTACTTAGTATGGGTGTTACAATTTATGTAAGAGTTTTCCTTCCATTATTGAGACTCAACTGACATAAAATACATAGCACTTACTTAAAGCATACAATTTGATGAGTACAGACATGTAGAAACTATGACAATGAAGGCAGAATGAGCACATCCATTACTCCCCGAAGTTTCTTTGTATCCGTTTGTAATCCTTGACCCACTTACTTCCCTTTCTCTGGCTCCATCTCCACACAACTGCTCAGCTTTCTGTTACTATAGGTTAGTTTGCATTTTCTAGAATTTTACATAAATAAAATAATACACTATGTACTCTTTTTATGGGGGTGGAGTTGGCCTTTTCACTTACACTATTTTGAGAGTATCTGTGCTGTTGCATGTATGAATAAGTCATTCCTTTGTTTATGCTGAGTAGCATTCCATTGTACAAATAGTACCACAACTTGTCCATTCACCCACCGAAGAACATTTGGATAGTTTCCAGTTTGGAGCATTGCAAATAAAGTTGCTATAAATGTTTATGTACAAATCTTGGTGTGAACATGTGCTTTTCACTTCTCTTGGGCAAATATCTAGGAGCAAAATGGTAGGTCATGTGGTAGGTACCACACAGTTTGTTAAGAAACTGCCAAACTCTTTTCCAAAATAGTTGTACCATTTTACTTTTCCACCAGCAGTGTGTAAAAACTCCAGTGGCTCCACATCATTGCCATCACTTGTTATGATCAGTCTTCTTGATTTTAGACATTCTAATAGGTATCTAATGTTATTTCATTCTGGCTTTAAGTGCCTGTTCAACTCTATAGCCATGTTTTTATTGAACATTTATAATTATTTATTTTCTTATTATTATCTTATTATTTATTTTCTTATTGACTTGTAGGAAATTTTAAATGTGTTAACAGTAATCCTTGGTCTGCTACATGCATTTCATGTATTGTTCTTTGCTACTTGTGTTTTACCTTTTACATATAGAAACTTTTAATTTTTATGTGGTCAGATATATCCATTTTCCCATTAGGCTTCTGCAATTTTCTTAAAATACGTAAAAGTCTAAAATACTTCTATGTTTTCTTTTTGTACTTTTCTAATTTTTAGAAAAATTTAGATCATTAATTTATCATTGGCATGTTTTTATATACTCTATAAGGTCACGTTATTTTCCTAACAGAAACTTTTTAAGCATTTCCAATTATGGATATAGTTTATGTTCTAGAACATTTTAAGCCCTAAACATGGGGTATTAGAATTATTTCTGAATAACAGAAATGATCAGAAATGGCAGATGAATAGAAGATGAGAACTGTGATTTAAAAATGATGATAACAAAGTAATCCACATTCACAGGAGTATAAGCAGGAGAAGGAGAAACTTGGCAAACTAGATTAAATGATTTATTAATTAGAATGTTTTTGGACTAACATTGGCTTTAACAAAGAGGAGGTTATTTTTCTCATATAATAAGAGGTCTAGAGACGGGCAATTACTGGCACATATTTGGCAGCTCGACCCTGCCCTCAAGGCCCAGGCTATCCACGTACGTCTGCTCCTCCGTCCTTAGCAGCTTCATGCCTGGTGCACCATGCTTGTGAGATGACCACTGCAGCTCCAGGCATCACATCTGTGTCACAGGGAGTACGAAGGGGCAAAGTGGACAGTGTCGCTGGGTCTGTCTCTTTTATCAAAAAATCAAAAGTCCCCAAGTAAACTTTCCTTATGTCTCTTTGGTCAGAACTTGGCCACTTGTCTATTCCTGAATACAGGGGAAGCTGGGAAGGTTAATATTTGTCCTTCTAGCATGAGAGTGGGAGGTAGCAGGGAAGAAAGAATGAAACAGATTAGAATCAGCTTCTGGGTTAGCAAACACATTGTTTGTCACACATGACAAATTCAAAGAAACAAGTCCGTTCACTGTAAAGAAGTATTTTAGGAAGAAAATTCTATATGTGTCTTTTAATATTTAAAGGGTTACCATGTGGAAAAGAGAGTATTTTATACTGCCAAACTAGGCCAGTGCCTGGAATTTTATAAGAAAGCTAATTTCAGCTGAAAGTAAGACAGAAGCAGGGATCCGCCTTGCGAGGTAGCAAGTTTTTGCATTTGTTTATTTATTCTAGATGTTTTTTAGTATTACTCATTCAGTGCTGTGAAGTTGGGACTGTTATCACCTTCAGATGGATGAGAAAATCAACATAAGAGATGTTACTGTCTTGCCCAGGGTCACACAGCTAGCAAGTATCAGACTGGGACTTAAACCCAGGCCGTCTGGCTCCTGAGTCCATATTCATACACACTTTACCATGTTGCCTTGGGGAGGAATTAAATCAGATCACTCTTCACTTTTCTCCTGAACATTCTTAAAATTAGATCCTTCTTCAAATTGGTACTGAATGATTAACACTACGGTGCTCAAATGGTGGTGGTGTTCACCAGGGATTTGGGGGTTGGGGTGGTAGACCCACATCTGAGGGATGCGGTGAGCATTGTGGAGGGGAGGGGCATACCTCTAACCCTTGCTAGGCAAAGATATAAAATGTGACCAAAATGTTTGTACTCTCATATTTTCCTGAAATAAATAAAAAAAAATTAGGTCCCTCTTACTTAAGCACTAGGTACACGTCTGACCAAGCTATATCTATCATTTATCGTCATTTAAAAAATCACATTTTTTTCAGCTCTCATGAGAAACCTTTAGTTTCAGCTCTCTTTGCAGATGTTCAATTTAATAAATTTAATAACTCTGTGTTGTTATTTCAGGATCTCATATATGCTTAATGTCAAAACTCCCTCAACTTCCTTCCCATAATTTGGGAAATGCTCATTTACTTCCTTTGCTACCTCTTAAAACCTCCTTTTTAAATAATCTTGTTTCTTGCATAGGAAGCAGAACAAAACCATCTTATAACCAAGATATTTAGTAGTTTCTTCACAGGTGGGAGCAAAAGGCAGACCCAGAAATGAGGTTTTAGTGTACGCCATAGATACTCAGCATGACGATAAGAGTGCTGAGTCCTTCACAGACTTGCTTCTTCAAACCAGGGCTCTACAATTTGTCCCAGGTATCTGCATCAAAGCGACCACCCACAAATCACTTCACTTATACAACTTCTCCTAAAGAGATGCAATCAGGGGGATTACAGACTCTGGATTGATTTGCAGCTTCTACTTGATGTTAGTAAAAGGTTGCAAATCCTGCCTCTCCTACAGTCTTTTGAAATGAGGTCTTTCAGTGGGCTGCTTCTCCTCTACCCACAGGAAAACAGGGCAACACAAAGACAGTGACGGGGTGAACATCTGGGCGGCAGCCAAGAAGGCATGCAAAGTAGAACAAGGGCAGCAGCCGGCCAGGTCTCCACAAGGCAGTGCTGTGTGGCATCTGGAGGGATGAGTTGGGGAATCTCTAGCATCAGAAAGGGCAGGGAAACTTCCACAAGGGAGCAGGGAAAGGCCATATCCAGGAGACCGTGGGAGTCAGGCACAACAGAGCAAGCAGTCTAGACTGCAAGGTGTGGAATGGGCTTCTGAAAGAAGTGAGGCATTCAAGGCCAGAGGACCAACTTAAGTTTTAGACTCACTAGCAAGAGCAGCTTCATGTGAGATTTGGAGTATGTATGGAAAGATGGGCTTCCCAGATGTCAACCTGGCATATCCTTTCTTCTCACAGTTTACCAAATCCTTCAGTATTTATTTCCATTCCTTTCAATGCTACTTCTTGGACAATGAATCTTCTAAGTGTATTATCCACTGTGTAATCTGCACTCTTTTTTATTTATTCCAAACTCTTTTTTTTTTCAAGTTTCAAAGAGTGTCTCTTTAGCCTAGTATTTCAGAGGAGGGTACTTGGCAGGGACCTGGATTAGCACTGCAAACACATCCACTAGTGGAGGTGAGCCAGGCAGCCCTACATTTGTGTTTCTACCCTCAGTTTCATAATCTGTAAGTGAAATGAATAACAGATTGTGCCTGAATGCCATGCAGTGCTGGATATGCATATATATCTTGTAATGGTAAAGCACTACATAATTATGAATTACGTTGCTTCTGTTGAAACAAATTGTACCCCAAACAGGGCTTGCCTACTCACCCTAGCAGCCTTGAAACTCCATGTGTTTCTGGGAGGATGCCTGTGAAAGAAAGATTCCACTCCTGTGAATTGCCTCAGTGGGCAGGTAAGTTAGAAGGAAAGAATTTGGGTAGAAAGTTAGGAAGAGAATTATTTTATTTGGAATAATTTTTAAAATGGAACTCTCCCTTTATTAGGAAACTTTGGTTTATTTATACCTACAGGTATTGTTCATCTACCATTTTCTTTCTATTTGCATACTGAAAAAACCTGTAGAGTTTTTCTTGATTGGTATGTCTTTTAATAACCAGAATTATGAGAGGATTTTCTGTTTGCTCTCTCTCTCAGATCATTTACAAAAATGTTAAATGAAACCACTGTCCCCGAAACCAATCCCTGACACACTCCTAAAAGAATCTCCCTGTAGTCCCTTTCCCCAAATCTTAATTCAACTAAAAATGTTTTCTTGGTTAACCTTTTTAAAATGCATTTCTATATCTGAAACCAAAAATATTAATTTGTTCACCTATTCATAAGCCATATTATCTTTCCTCCTGGTAGGTTTTCTTTAACAAAAATATAAAGTATTCAATTAGCCTCTAGTTAGTTATAATTCCCCTGCCTTGCCAGATAGAGAAATGGGTCTCAATATTTCTAAGACAGAGGTCATCTATAGTGGCAGGTACACACTGTAACTAAAATGTGCTCCATTTCTTCTTTGAGTATTTTATCTCCAAATTCCCTAAATTAACTACATGTTGGGGATAATTTAGCCTATTATTCTGAGCAATGATCATATTTGTAGTTGCCTTAATTTTAACCTAGATTTTATAAGAGAGAAACTCTTTGAAAATCGATGCAAAGACTTTATCCAACTGTTTGCTATTTCTTCTTCCTTTGGTTCAACTTCAGTGCCATTTATTTTAAAGAAATCTCATAATTTCTTGAAATTTCTTCCTTCCTTTGATAGTTTCAAGGTATCTTTTCTGAATACTTTTTGAATCTTTTACAAGATGCATCACATTTTTTGCTTTTATGGTTTATCTAATTTTGAAGTTATTCTCACCTGCTATGGTTTATGGGTTTACATGTTTCCTTTCCTTGGTACTAGTTCTGCTTTATGAAAACATTCCCTGTCTCTGCCCCAGCAGTTATATTTCTGACTCTATCAACTAGCCACTGAGGACTGTTATAGCTGCCTGGAATGTTCCTTGGATTGCTGATAAGTTGCTTTGAAAATATTCTCTTGGTTTCTTGTTATTGAATTTTAAGATTCTAACTTTCATTTTGTCATAAAACATTTTTTTTATTTCAGCATATTATGGGGGTACAAATGTTTAGGTTATGTGTGTTGCCTTTTCCCCCCTTTCCCCCCAGAGTCAGAGCTTCAAGTGTGTCCATCCCCCAGACGGTGCCCATCGCACTCATTATGTATGTATATACCCATCCCCTCCTCCCCCCTCCCGCCTGCCCCACACCTGATAAATGTTATTCCTATATCTACATTTAGGTGTTGATCAGTGAAACCAATTTCCTGGTGAGTACATGTGGTGCTTGTTTATTCGTTCTTGGGATAAAGACATTTTCTAATATTAAATAGACATGTAATGAATTTTAATTTGCACACAAGGCTATGGAATTAAATCATGTGGTGGTCACTGTTAATGTTTTTGTATGACCTTGTGGACCAGTTCCTACTCACTGTCAGAGCCCAGTCTGGAATATTTTCCAACCCCACACTCTCCCTCTCTACCTTCTCTGGGAAGCAGTAATTTCTCTTATCTAAAAATCTCACTTCCAACCCTTGTCCCAGTGAGGCATTTTGCGAATCTGTGATTGAGTAATTAAAGTCTCCCATTATTACTACCTGGCCTAATTTTGCAGTTTCCACAATCTCAATTAACATTTCTATCTTGGTTTCCTGGTCAGGTGGGCTGTAACATATCCCTATTATGACTTTTTAATTATGTGAGAATAGAATTTCTACCCACAGAGATTCTACAGAAGGCCCCTTTTCTGATAAGATTTTTATCTTACTGCTTTGTAGAAATATCCTTTACACAGCACTATTGCAAAAATGTATTTATTTATATTCATTCATTTTACAAGATGTATTTGAAGCAGCTTACAAAAATACACACAAAGATAAAAAACAAAACACTAGTCAGTGAGAAAATAGGGGCAATGTAATATAAGGGTAGAAAAATAAGATGTAGCCACAGTGAGTTCATGCACTGTAAGTAAGCCACAGTAAGTTCTGGGTACTGCTAGAGCAGGCTATAAACCTGCCTCAGAGCTTCCTCATGGGCAGAATGAAGAAGGAAATAGGATCAGTTACATGGCTTAGAGTGTCTTTGAGGTAGAATTAAACCAGTTGCTTAGGAAAGGCACAAAAATTTTCTCTTTAGAGACTCAAAATTTCTCTCCTGGATCTTGATAATATCCTAAATAATATTCTCACAGTAAATGCAACATGTTCCACCATTTAGCTTCCCAGTGTGCTCCGCAGTGTAGGATTACTGCAAAAATGGCAACATATAGTTTGGTAAGAACAGTTCTATGCATGACTCAAGTGAACTTCCAATAACTCTAACTATTGAGTAGTCATGGGTTCAAGAGTATACTCCCTGACAAGTGACTGGCTTCTATATATTCTCTGTGGCCAGCTGAATGCAGGGCCCAATGCTTTAATAGCCTACTGAACAAGTGTTGACTGTCATGTCTGTGGAGAAACATTGCTGGAACCTCAACTGGAAAGGAAACCAATTCTTCCCACATGAAATGTCCATAGGTGGGATGAGGCTTTACACGAAAGGCACTTTGTGGTCAGAGGCAATATTTGGGTGGGCAAGCAATCGTGGCCAAACCAGTTTGGCTTGTGAACATCTCTAAGTGAATGTTGACGAATTCAGACCTCAGACAATAAAGCACCCCAAACTTTAAACAATGTATTTCCAGGTCAACTATCCAAGATAAACTGGTGGCAAAATGTTTGCTCTAGCAGTTTACAAAATCATTTGCAAAAATGTTAAATTAAACCAATAGGCCTGGAACAATCCTGGATATAGGCATTGTGCTTATGCATTTTAGCTAAGGCCAGTTAAAAGATGAAAGATATTTACTGAAATCAGTGACTTTCATTTTGGAATAATTGATGTTGTTATCAATTACTACTTCCTAGTAGTAGTTATTAGAAAGTAAGGGCCCTACTCTAATAGGATTTCCCATTTATGATAATAAAATAACATTATCTGCATGTAGGCTTTTGCTGATTTTTCTACTGTCCATGGTAGAGTGTTGGATGGAAGGCAGATAGGGAGGTTTGTATGCAGCTGAAACAATTAAGATCTCAAGTCATTAAGGCAAAAGTTAAAAATAAGGTGGTGGTGGTGAGCAGAGTATAGACCTGTTTTATTCTGCTGGAAATTACCTGCTCCATCAGGCAACTGACCTCCTGGAGTCCCATAGGAATATTATGTGTAGATTCAGTGTAAGTGTCTATAACTTAGGATCAATATAGTCATATTAGTCCATAACTAATTCTTTCCACAGAGCCCAAGGAAAGATCACCAAAGCTGAGCATCAAACTTATGAAAATGTCTTAAAGATGGTCTTAAGTCTACAAATGCCCAGTAATGGAGCAGGCATCCCCAAACGCCCACCTGCTTCTCTTGGAGAATGCTGGTGGCCAATGAGCTTGGAAGAAAACTGTATGTGCTATCTAGGAAAAAACGAGGTCTAGAGTTTGAGGGCTGTAAAGGACTGTGCAGTTAAGATATGAGGTAGTCTAAGCTTTGGTTCAAACCATGAAGGAGTAGAGCTGTATGGGTGGTCACAGTAAACACACTGTCTGGAACTGGGGTCTCCTTTTGTCATGGCCCTTGAACAGCTCTTAGAGGTAGTCTTATTCTCAGCAGATGCTAAATTAGCCAAAGATTTCAAATCCATTCTACTACATAAGGAAGAGTTTTAGGACCAGTGTAGAAGCTCTATTTTATGGGATATTAGATGAACAATGGCCATGTTTACCCAAATGCTGGTTAAGTATTCAGGTAAACTTGGCAGGAGATAAGGCTGGAAAACATTTCTCAGAATGCCATGAGATAATAACTTCAAAACAATGTCTGGTAACAAACAGCAGATGACAAATTTGAAGGGATGATCATTTGGAAGTCATTAGTGTTGATACCTCGTGTATCACAAAGCCTGGGCTTGTGACCCTTTCTATATCATTTCCTTTTTTTTTTTTTTAAATAACTTCATCGAGATGTAATTTCCATGGTATAAAGTTCACTTTTTTAAAGTGTAAAATTCAGTGTTTTGTTGAATATTCACAAAGTTGTGCACTATTTCCAGAACCTTTTCATCACCCCCAAAAAGAAATCCTATACCCATTAGTAGTCACCCTCCATTTCCCCTCCCCCACCCCAACAACAACCAATCTACTTTCTGTCTCTATGGATTTGCGTATTCTGGTCATTTCATATAAATGGAAGCATACAACTGTGGCCTTTTGTGTCCATCTTCTTTCACTTTCTTTATCATTTTTAAGGTTCATCCATGTTACAGCATGCAACAAAACTTTATTCCTTTTATGGATAAATAGTATTCCATTGTATGGATACACCATATCCATTCCATTATTTGGCTATACTATGTTTTGTTTATCAATTCATCAAAATTCATGAGCACTTTGTTTCTATTTCTTGATATTATGAGTAATGCTGCTATGAACATTCACATACAAGTTTTTGTGAGAATGTATGTTTTCATTCTTTTGGAGATATACCGGGGAGTAGAATTGCTGGGTAATATGATAATTCTATGTTTAACTTTTTGAAGAAATGCCAAACTGTTTTTCAAAGCAGATACAACATTTGGCATTCCCATCAGCAATATACAAATGTTCACATTTCTCCACTTCTTTGCCAAAACTTGTTAGTATCCTTATTTTTTTTATAGTCATCTTACTGTATGTGAAGTAGTTCTGTATGATTTTGATTTCCATTTCCCTAATGAGTAATGATATGGAGCATTTTTTTCTCCATAGCTTAATGACAACCTCTTCTTTGGAGAAATTCTATTTAAATCCTTTGCCCATTTTTTTAATTTAAATTTTTGAATTTTTTAAAAATTGGGTTATTTGTCAACTTAAACACCTGTGATATCAAACAATTGTAGCTGTTTGTTTTTGACAAATGTCCTGTGGGTGGAGTTGTTCAAACAGAGTGAACTTGACTCAAGAAAAATAAAGACAAACTTTGAGAATGGAAGTTTTCAATGAGCTTCTAGACAGATTAAATAGTGACAGTTCTCTGGGGATGGGAATTTTGGAGCACGTCAAACTAATTTGTACCTTACTCTGCAGTTCCCAGTGGCTGCTGGGCCACTGGTTCTCACAGCTACTGTACTTGTGAGGCTTTTGGCTTCCAAAGCTACCACAGAGCTAGGGAGAAGACCGTGGGAGTAAGGCCAGTTAAAATGACATGAGGTTGCTGTTCTTACAGAAATTCAGTTCTTACAGAGATTCATATTTCATTTTGGTGTAGTCTATCAGCATTATAATTAAACCAAGCACATAGTTGACTGGAATAGTTTCATGAGTAATCCCCATTTTTTTATTTTTCTTTTTATTGGAGCATAATTTTTGAAGCCACCCTCCTCCTCTCAAGCTTAGAAAGAAGTCAGGGTAGTATCAAGGGAGCTATTGATGCCTTCAAGGCCACAGATGTATTTGGAGAAAAATATGCCTATGTGATGATCATAAGTGGTAAGATCTGAACACACCAGGAAGGTAGTCACTCTGGCTGAAAGGGGAAAATGTAGGAAAAATAGGTTTATAAGCCCTTTGTAATTTTGTGTACATTTCTCAAGGGGTTGCAGCATTATCAAATGATATGAATTGTGAAACAAGTTATTGAGTTTCTAAATATTTGGTATGAATATTAGCTAAAGAATGAATGGCTCCTAGATTCTACTCTCAAAAAACTTGTCCATTAAGAGAATTTTAAAAATATATAAGCACATAATCAACAAAGTGAAAAGACAACCCATGGAATGGGAAAAGGTATTTTGAAATCATATATCCAATAAGAAGTTAATATATCAGATAAAGAGTTAATAATTCATTCACCTGTAAATGAAATGTGGTATATGCATACAATGGAATGTTATTTAGCCTTAAAACAAGGAGATTCTGACACATGGTACCACATGGATGAACCTTGAAGACATTATATTAAGTGAAACAAGTCAGTCAAAAAAAGACAAATACTGGACAATTCTACTTAAGTGAGGTACCTAGACTAGTCAAATTCATAGAGATAGAAAATAGAGTACTGGTTGCCAGGAGCTGGGAGGGATGGCGGATAAAGAGTTGTTTAATGGGTATAGAGTTATAGTTTTGCAAGATGAAAAGAGTTCTGGGTACTGGTTGCATAACAATATGAATACACCTAACATCACTGAACTATACAGTTAAAAATAGTTAAGACAATAAATTTTATGTTACATGTTTTTACCACTATATATATATGTATATACTATATATGTATATATATAATTGATTTTTCTCCATATATATGTGAGCAATTATAGAGGTAGGTAATACAATACCTGCCAAAGTGCACTGGGGGACTGTTTACTATTAGTCAGGGACAAATGGCTAGGGTGAGTGAAAAGGCTTACCCAGGGATGGCTTTGAAGAAGATGTGTGACCTTGACCTGTGGTTTAAAGGAGTCTGTGCACGTGAGTATGAAAACAGTGCAGTGTATGGATTCGGTGGAGGAACTTCTGCATTGTGGGTGCATGGGTTTACATGCACTGAGTGGCAGTGACTCTTAGCAGCAGGGAGATGAGATCAGATAAAAGCAGACAGTGTACCAAAGAGGGTTCTGGGTTTGGATTTCCCGGTGAGCTCCCAGCCGATTCCATGAGTCAGGAGATTAAAGGCCTGATTCTGGATAAGGTGGGCAGCACTTTAAAAACTGGTCATTTTTGTTGTCAGTTTATTCTTGTCACTTGGGAAATTATATAAGAGGGTGAAGCAATGTGAACCCCCAGCTAGGCAGAGGGACCAAGCCCTAAAGGAGGTTCTTTCAAAGGGGACTTCTTTCAGCAAGATTCTAATTACATGAGTTTATTGATCACACATTCTGCTATCTGCCTCTACTCATTTGCACGCTTCAAATGAAGACAGTGGCCAGGGAGCTCTGTCCAGGGCAATGAGAAAACCACTGCCATGACACCCAGATAGCATCTCACACTTGTCATGGGGAGTCTTCTGCCATCTGTCCAAGGGAACAATCTGACAGAGCACACAGGATGAAATTTTGCTAGCTTCTGTCTTTAGATAAGGACGCTATCGCTGGCTGAACATATTTTATGTATAAACTACCAACTGCAAAGAGCACTCAAGCATCATGTTTAAATATATCTGATAGTATCTGGAATTCCTGTTAACTCTTGCAAGGGTGTGTGGATTTAAAAAGCATATAATAATATTCAATAGCTTCTCAGATTTGAGACAGAAACATATGAAAAATGCTTATGGGCCATTCCTGGGTGAAAGGGGTCTTGGGGAAGGGAGGAACATGTGTGTTGAGCAGGAGAATGGGAGTGCAGAGGTGGGTGGTTTTGTGGAGAGTTGCACAGAGACTATTAAGGGAACAGATTGTAATTTACCTCTTTTATCCGTCTCCTGACTGCAAATGGGACCAGATCTGGGGATGCTTTAGTAGTATAAAGCTTTTTCTTCCTCTGTAGCCCAACTAACCATTCCCTGTTGGCTGATTTCAAGACTGATCCTCGAGGTTTAGACAATTTTGAATTAGGTCAGAACCAGTGTTTAGGAAAATTAGAATGCAAATTCAGGCTTATCTATAACATTATTGTTATTATCTCCAAGAATTTGTACAAATTACTGGTAAATTTTATGCTCTATACATCTCAATAAAGCCTTTGACATTTTAGGATCCTCTAAAGGAAATAGCATGGTTAAATTTTGTCTTGAGATCACCTTGAGTATTTTATTATTAATAATAATAATAATGGTTCTTCACATTGATACGGTATTCCTCTATTTTAGGCATAAATTTTTCTCCCTTTACACCTAAATACTTCAGCATGTGTTTATTAGAGACAAAAAATCTTTTACATTACAACAATAGTTATTAAAATCAGGAAATCTAACACTGATACAATACTGTTATATAATCCATAGTCCATATTCAAATTTAATCAATTGTCCAAAAATGTTCTTTAGTTCAAAAATTTCCTATAAGAGATTTTTTTCCTGGTTTTAGTGTCTTAGTATTTGTCATGTCTCTTTAGATTCCTTTAATATGGAACAGTTCCTTGGACTGACTTTGTTCTCTCGTGCTTGACGTGAAAAGCCAAGAAGACTCTTTTGAAGAGTACAGTCAGTTATTTTTGTAGAGTAGTATCTCTAAGTTTGGGTTCTTATGATGTTGCCTTGTGAATAGATTCAGGTTGTGTATTTTTGGTAAGAAGACCATAGAAGTGATGCTGTGTCCTTCTCATTGCAACATATTAGGAGACACGTGATGTGTGTTTGTCCCAATATCAGTGATGTTAGCTTTGATCACACTGTTCAAGTTGTGTGTTCAGGTTTCTCCATTTAAAATTACCACTTTCCCTTTGTAAATGATATGTGAGAAGATATTTCAAATTATGGAAGTATCCTGTTCCCATTAAACTTTTACCCATTACTTTTCTTGTTAGTTGAGGATCTCTTAACTTATCATTCATTATTTAATCACTAGTTAGAATTCTACTGTGAGGAAGAGTTTTCTCTTCTTTTTATTTATTTTTTTTCTTTTTTTTTTTTTGGTATGTGAATTTCTTTATATCAGCATGATTCATGGATTCTTATTCTATTCAATAAGTTATAGTTCATCCCCACCAACATTTATTTTAACACTCAAATTTTCCCAGATTTGGCCAATGGGAACTCCTTCAACATGGCTATATACTTTTGTCACGTCCTAATGATTTTTTGAGCATTACTCTTCAGTTCAATAAAATGTTCCAAGCTCATCTGCTATTTTTTTATGCTTTACTATTAGAATGAACTATTTCTCCAAGAGTATTCAATTCATTATAGTAGAGAATAGTATTCTAAAACCAGTATCTGTATGTAAGGTGTGTTCACTGCTTTTGGAGTGTTAGAGCATCTAGATCCTCTCAGAGGTAAGGGCTTGGAAATATATGTGTATACTTACATGAATTTATGTCTGTATCTATATCTATAATTTTTAAAATTTTCACATTGATAACTGTAATTCCAATCTAATACCATGGGGTACATTCTAGTCTTCCTTCTTTCTATATCCCATTATCCTCAATATATTTACTAATTTGCTTAAGCCCAGAATACAGAGAAGGTAGCTTCAGAATTGGTAGTACATACTTGTGAGAAGAGCAAGTCTCTTAAATAGAGTTCAATATTTGTTTCCAGTATTTCTATGTGGGGAAGAGCTTAGGGGGATGATTGGGATAGAATTTACGGAGAATCAAAAGCACAAATCTTAAGTATACAATTCAGTGCATGTTGACCCATAGAACCATCTCCCTACCAGGATGTAGAATATTTATATTATTTCACTTGATGTGTAAGGGAGGGTGACATGCCCTGATTCCACAGGGAGAGGGCATGGACGCTCTGCATTCAGGACCATCTCGAACCTCACCCTATGTGTCTCTTCACTTGGCTGGTCCTGATTTCTAGCATTTATGATAAAACTATAAGCATGATCATAGCACTTTCCAGAGTTCTGTGAGTCAGTCCAGTGAATTATCAAGGCTGAGGGAGAACATGGGAAACTCCTGGATTTATAGACAGGTGACAAGAAGTGTGAGTGGCCTGGAAACCCCTGAAACGTGGCTGGCATGTGAAGTAAGGGCAGTCTTGTTGTGCATCATGCTCTTAACCTTGTGTGACTCTAACTTCAGATGGTTGCCGTGAGAATTGTATTGTGGTTTATCACTTGGTTTCAGAATATTTACCGTTTTCTATTTTATTGATTTCTATTTTATTGTTTATTGATTTCTGAAATTTTTATTATTTCCTACTTTCTACCTACTTTGGGTTCACTCTGGTCTTCTTTTTGTAGTTTCTCAGGATAGCATCCAATATCACTGCTTCAAAAACTTTTTATCCTAATATACGCGTTTAAAAGAATTTTCCTCTTAAGCATCATGCACATTTTGATATAGTAATGTGTTTTCGTTAGCATCCAATTCTAAATACTGTCTAATTCCTCTTGTGATTTCTTCTTTGACCCATGGGTTATTTAGAAGTTAGTTATTTGTTTACCAAATATTTGAAAAACTTCCAGATATTATTTTACTACCAATTTCTATTTTAATTGCACTTTTGTCAGAAAACCCATTACTTACATCTCTGTTTCAATAATTTTTTAAACTTGCATGTATGTTCTATATAGGATGGTTTTTATTCAGTGTACTCTTCTAGCAAGATCAGTCCTCCTTATTCTCTATGGAAACCTAGTGTCTTCACAGTACCTGGACATGTCAGTTATTCCATGAATGTTTCATTTTTCTTTCTGAAAGAGGATAACATGGACGCTTGAAAGCATTAAAATGTTTGCATGGTTGAAGGGGTACTGGAAAGGTTAGATGGAGGAAGTAACTGCAGTCAAGAGACACTATTGTAGCTTCACAATTTTTCTGAAGGTCAATATTCCTGCCCTGCACTGTGCCTGTCCATTAGTTCATTGTTTAATACCATCACACTGTCCCCTGAATGGACAGTGTGAAGAGTGTGAAGAAACAAATCGTTTTGTGACCTCTTACAATCTGGTTAGGAATCTAAACGTACACATATAAATATGTATGCACCATTTATTTTATTCAATCCCTTTTCTTCTATCTATCCCTTTCTTCTTCTTATCGGTTGCTTTTAATTTTGGTTGTGTTGAGTTAAATAGCATCCACCTGACAACCCAAGACCATTTATCTTAGACATTGAAAGAATGATGAAAAAATTATTTAACCTTTCATAAGAAGATTTTGCATAGAAAAAGAGTCATACCTAATATAGAAACTTTTCTCACTAAATTTAATAAATTGGTTCATAGTCTCAATAATTTAGGAAACTTTAGTGACATCATCTAAATCATTTTTAAAAAGAGGCATTTTAGTGTTTTGTTGACTAAGCGCCATGAGCTGTATGATTTAAAACTCATATATCAAGTTCAATAACATGCAAGTGAAATATTAATCAATTTTGTGTAAATTTGCCCAGATGGTGTACACATATTATACTTCAGAAACTCAGTGAGCAGTGGGGAGTGGCCCTAGTCACAAGATGAGAGAAAACACAAGATGTCTTGCTGTTGCACCAACTCAGTCTTCATGAAGAGGTTTCTAAATTAAGCCATCTGCACCAATGAGATGCTCTCTTCTAGTCACCCCCATTGTCCTAACGTGGATTAGGAGAAAAGCAGGGCAGTGCTGTTTCATACTTAATCCCTTTCAAGTCAGAGACTTTATTCAGCCTGCAGCTCAAGTCAGCTTGGAGTTGAGGCTGAGATGCAAGAATAATGCAGTTGTTTGTTACCTAATCTCGTGTGCTAGTTTACTTAGGCACACACCTCTCCCCAGCAAGATTGTCAGTTCTGAGAGCTTAGGAAACAAACTTGGGCCTGTCTAGTAAATGCTTGTTAGATAACTTAGAATAATCCAAAGTAGTGTTTTTGTTCAATGGTTATAACTGAAGCTCTGTTCTCCCTATCTCTCCATAGCTGTGAAGAAAGTTTTTAAACTTCAAACTAGCCGACTTTTTACACTAACAATCACACATAAGCACACTTACACAACTGCTTTCAAAATAATAATGAATTCAGTCAAGCAATTAGTTCTTTGGTTATTGGCTCTCTGGAGGTTGACTTCATCAGATCAGCACATTTTTAAAATAGCCAGCTGAGTATTTGAATTAGGATGTTGATTTTCCTTTTGAATTCTTTGGTAAAATAGTGTGCTTCAATATATGTATAGTGCTAGAACAACCACTTGTGCAGATGTTTCACGGTGAAACAAGTAGACAAGGAGTCAAAGTGATTTTTTTGGAACCCTGGAATGAAAGGTGACTTTTAATTACTTTAATTTAATTGATAGTTAAGACTTACAATTCTTAAATATTAAACTTGACACCATTCTCTGATAATAGAGTCTGTTTAATTGTTATCACAAATACGTATGTTTGAACTTGTAAATTGAGTGTCTTAAAAAAGAAAAAAAAGAGAGTGAGAAAATGCATCTAAATCCACTGAGCAATGCATCTAGCCTGTACTCATTCATCCAACAAGCAATGTATTGAGGGCCTACTGTGTTCCAGGCATTGCTATAGCTTACTTCAATAAACAAAGCCAATGTTCACCATAAGGGACTTTGGGAGTAAGGTGGGAGGGGAAGAGGAATTAGAAAGAATAAACAGCTAGCTGTGTGGCATGTCATGTGGTGGTAGATACCATGGAGAAATAAAAGTGGGCAATAGGGATGGGAAATCTTCCTCTTCCTCTCCTTTCCCCACTCCCTGTCATTCTCCCTCTCTTTGCTCTGGGGTGAGGGGTTGCTATATGAGATGGTAATATGAAATTAATAATGTGACATCTGAGCAGAGACTTGAAGGAAGTGAAGGAAAGACCTGCAAATATCTGGGGTATTCTAGGTAAAATATTTGGGGTGAAAAGAATAGCAAGTACAAAACCCTAAGCTGGAAGCATGCCTGGCTCAGGGAATAGCAAGGGGGCCAGCGTGGCTGTAACAGCATCAACTGGGGGCGTAGGAATGTGAGGCACGAGTCAGAGAAGCAGTGGGATGGGGGCAGGTTACAGGCATTCTGGCTTTCACCCTGTGTGAAATGGAGAGTGGAGAGCCAGTGGAGAGTTAGGGCAAAGAAATGACATGATCGGACTTACATATTAAAAGGGTAGAGAATTGGCAAGGAAATAAATAGGAGTACTGTGTCATTTGTAATATAATGGCCTGAGGCTTGGACTCCTGGTTAGAACATCAGGAGTGCAATCACAGCTCTCTCCTGGGAACTCAAGGAAACCATTTGCAGTTTCGGGATATCAGTTTCCTCTTCTACGAAACAGGGATGATGATACAAGCCACTCTGAGTCTCTGTGAGAATGACCGTAGAATATACGATCTGTAAAATATTTTTTGAGTGAAAAGCAGGCTACAAAGTAAGGTATAAAATACAGTCCCAATTTTACCAAAAAAAAAAAAAAAATCCTAGTATGTTGTAGAAACTGACTCATCTAATATGCTAAGGGAAAAGAAATGGAAAATGGGTTGTCTGATTCATGATTTTACAAATTATTTCATTTTTTCTTTACTTTTTTTTGTTTTTCAGATTTTCTCATTGAACATGTAGAATTTTCTAAACAGCTAGATGTAACTTTCAAAATAAGCATAAAACTATTGATAAACATTAAAGTCCTTACTTCAATTAAAAATAAAGTAGTGAATGAAGAACTATTGGTAATTCTCAAGAAGTGTGCAAAGGTGAGTTGTTGTCACGAGAAAACTGGGACCAACAATCCTTTCCCTCCCAGGTCTCTTGAGAGTCAGGTAAGGAAGAAGACACTGCAGGCAGAGAGAGAGCCAAAGAAGAGTCCTAGGGAAAGGGCTAGGATACCTGAATTGGAAGAAGGGGAGTTGTAGCTCTTAAAATAATTTTTAAAAGAATAATAAGATGAATTGGGATCAGCCTGGGTATAAGATTTCCTTTGTCATGATCTGTACTTAGGAAGGAAGTAGAAGGCAAGACCACTGGAAATGAAAAGCATCCATCCATACTCTCATACTCTCTGTCTCCAAAAATGGTTCTTAAGATAAAATTAATGCCTTTACCCCGGCCTGTGAGGCTCTATATGATCTGGCACCTGCCACTTCTTGGTTTGATTTTCTACCTTTTCTCTACTTCTCTCATCATGTTCCAAACACTTCATTCTTCTGCTTTCTGGATGAAAGCTTGTTCCTGATTCACGGTTTCTGCTACAACTCTTCCCTCCACCAGGACCACTGTTAACCCTGATCTCTACCCGGCCACTCCTTGTCATTCAGATCTCAGATTAGAGGCCATCTCCCTGTAGAGGAATTTCATGACCAGGAGCTCTCAAGTAGCTTACTCACTCCACCAGCACACTCTATCTTATTACCCTCATTATCTCTTTATATTATCATCACCAGTTTTTTTCTAATTAGAATTAATTTTTTTTAGAGAAGTTCTAGGTTCACAGCAAAATTAAGTGGAAATTAAAGAGGGTTTCCTGCTATGCACTGATGTTCATGTCCACCAAAAATTCATATGTTGAAATCCTAATGTCCAATTTGGAAATGGGGCCTTTGAGAGGTAATTAAGTCCTGAGGGCTTTACCTTGTGCCCTAATAAAAGATAGGAAAGACCTCTCTCTCCCTCATCCCTGCTCTCTCTTTGTCTCTCCCTTCCTCACCCATGTAAGAACATAGCAAGAAAGCATTCATCTGCAAACCAGGAAGAAGGCCCTCACCAGGAATCAAATCATCCAGCACTTGGGTCTTGGAACTCCCAGCCTTCAGAACTGTAAGGAATAAGTTTCTGTTGTTTAAGCCACAGTCTGTGGTATTTTTGTTATAGCAGCTTGAACTGACTAAGACATTCCCATATGCCTCTACGCAAACATATATACACAGCCTGCCCACCTCCCCACCGCCATCAACATCCTGCACTAGACTGGTATACTTGTTACAACCGATGAACCAACATTGACACATCACTATCGCTGAAACTTCATAGTTTACATTAGGGTTCATTCTTGGTTTTGTATATTCTATGGGTATTGACAAATGAGTAATGTCATGTATATAAAATAGAATAGTTTCACAGCCCTAAAAATCCTTTGTGCTCTACCTATTTATCTCTCCCTCCCCCTAAACTCCTGCCAACAACAGATATTTTTACTGTCTGCATACTTTTACCATTTCCAGAATGTTATATAGATGGAATCATACAGTATGTAGCCTTTTCAGATTGGCTTCTTTCACTTAGTAATATGCATTTAAAGTTCCTCCATGGCTTGACAGCGAATTTCTTTTTAGCACTGAATAACATTTCACTGTTTGGATGTACCATACTTTATTTATACATCCACTTATTGAGGAACATCTTGGTTGCTTCCAGGTTTTGAGCAGTTATGACTAAAGCAACTATAAACATCCATGTGCAGGTTTTTGTGTAGGCATAGCTGTTAATTCCTTTGGATGAATACCAAGGAATTTAATTGCTGGATTGTATGCTAGCAGTATATGTAGTTTTGTAAGAAACTGCTAAACTGCCTTCTAAAGTGGCTGCGCCATTTTTGCCTTCCCATGAGCAATGAATGAGAGTTCTGTTACTCCAAATCCTCACTGGATTTGATGTTGTCAGTATCTGGATTTTGGACATTCAGTAGGTATGCGATGATATCTTGTTTTAATTTGCAATTACCTGATGACATATGATGTTGAATATCTTTTCATGTGCTTATTTTTAATTGATATTTGCCAAAGTATGTCTTCTTTGGTAAGGTGTCTTCTCAGATTTTTTGCCCATTGTTTAGTTGGGTTGTTCATTTTCTTTTTGTTAAGTTTTAAGAGTTCTTTGTATATTTTGGATAGCAGTCCTTTATCAATATGTCTTTTGCAAATATTTTCTCCCCATCTGTGGTTTATCTTCTCATTCATTTGACAGTGTCTTGCACATTCTAATATTTTTGTCTAATTATTCATGTACATATTGTATGTTTGTCCCAAATAGAATATAAGCTCCATGACTATGGAGACTTTGTTGATGCTTGGCAAATAGTAGGTAGCCAATAAATAATGGCTGAATTGTTTGAATGAATTTGATTTGTTTTTTTTATTTTTATTTTATAAAGCTTAGCTTATAAGGATAACAAATTTTATGGTGATAATATCTATGTACATAGAAAGTAAATTATGTAAACCATATTCCTGCAAGTTAGTATTTTATTCATTTAGCAATTCAGATTTTTAGGACAGTTATTGTGCATGTAATTATACATAACTTGCCATTTTTCAAAGCATTTCAATTGTATTAAATATAATTAGCTGTCCTAAAAAGATACCAATTATTAAGTAAAAGAGTGAAAAAGCAAGCCACAGAGTTTGAGAAGATATTTGCACTATATAATTGACAAAGGGCTCATATGCAGAATATAAAACAAAATCCTACAAATGGATAATAAAAAGATGCACAACCTAATAGAAAAATGGGCAAAAACTCAAACAGGCACTTCACTAGAAAAGGTGCTCAACTTCTTCAT
Organism: Lepilemur ruficaudatus; assembly: GCA_963574885.1. Taxonomy (NCBI): domain Eukaryota; kingdom Metazoa; phylum Chordata; class Mammalia; order Primates; family Lepilemuridae; genus Lepilemur; species Lepilemur ruficaudatus. The sequence goes on along the minus strand of CAUYRT010065244.1, from coordinate 19,175 downwards.
TATCTCTGAAGAAATGAAAATTAAAACTACAATGTGACAGCTTTGTGCTTATCTATCAGAATGATTAACGTATAAGAGATTGATTGCACAAGATGATGGTGAGGATGTAGTGAAGTCATTTTTGGAAAACTAGTAATATATACTAAAAATGTGCACACACCCTATAACCCAGCAACTTCTATTCCTAGGTACAAACCCCACAGAAAAGCGCACATATGTTCACTCAGACGTGTATAAGAACATTTGAAGCAGTGCTATTCATATCAGCCAAACATTAGGAATAATCTGGATGCACATCAACATCGATGAATAAAGTATGATATAGTCACAGAGTGAAACACTATATACAAAAATGATAGTACAATGTGCAACAACATGGGTGAATCTCACAAACCTAAGGCTAAGCAAAAGAAAACAGATAATCAAAAAACAAAACAACAAAAGCAAAAAAACCCCACAGTATAAGATTTCATTTATATGTAATTAAAAAAACAGTCAAAACTTATTTGAAATGTTAGAAGTCAGGATGGTGGTACCCTGGGGAATCTGGGGGAATGTTGGTTAGTGACAGGAAGGGAGTATAAAGCGCGCGTTTGGGATGCTGGCAATGTTTGTTCTCTGATCTGGGTGCTGACGACTCAGGTGTATTCATGTTGTAAAAACTTATCAAGCTTACATTTGTACTTTTTGCACTTTTATATATGTATATTACACTTTGGTAAAAAATTTTCAAACATGTTTAAATAACCTCCCACTAATTACATGTGTCTTAGATGATTCAGAAGGCACCTTAGAATGTCCTGGAACATTCTGTCATTATTATGAGCATTGGCTACTGGGGTTATCTAAAAATGTGTGGGTCAGGGGTGGGGGTGATGTGAATCATATTGTGTGCCTAACTCATTCCAAATGCCAATGTATTTTTAAAATTTTTGTATTTAATATTTTAGGGTAACTAAGTAACTAACTAAAAATATGGTATATCTTCCTATTTAAGTCCTTTTTGTGTCCTTCAGTAGCATTTTTTTTTGTTTTCATCTTATACATTTTATTCCTAGTTATTTTTTCCTTTTTAATGCTATAAAATGGGGACCTTTTACTTCAAAATTTGCTAAATGGTTACAGTTTGCGTACATCATGACTTTTGATTTCTGGATAGTAATTGTCCTAATGTTTTACTGCAGATTCTTTTATTTTTTAGGTAAAAAATATTATCTGAAAATAATGATTATTTTACATTTTCCTTTCCAATTTTTATATATATATATATTTTCTTTTACCTGAAGATATTGGCTAATACTTCCGGGACAATGTTAAACAATAGTGGTTAAAGGACATTCTTTGTTCCTTTAATGGGATATGTTTTAAGTGTTTCTTCATTAAGAATAAACTTTGCTTTTAGGTTGACAATATATATGAAAGTACATAAATGCATATTTCTCAGTATATTAGTGAAAAATTCATCTACTTCTATTTGATCAAAGTTTTTAAAAATCAAGAATGGGTAATGAATTTTATCACATGCTGTCTCAGCAGATAGTGACGCTTGGATGGTTTTTCTCTTCTTTGACAGTGCATTTATTGTTTTTTAACTAATTATTTCAAAAATATAAAAAATAGAATAGTTTAATGAAGCCCAACATATTCATCACCTAGCTTCAATAATTATCAACTCATGGACAGTGTCATTTTATGTAAACCCTACTTACTCTACTCCCCCTCCTCCTCAAATTATTTTGAAGCAAAACCCAGTATCATTTCACCTGTAAATATTCCCATACTAAATGATAGATTTTCATTTTACAAACATAAACACAACACCATTATCATACCTAAAAACTAATGATAATAATGATTACTAAACAACAAAATTAACAATAATATTCAAAATACAGCATAAACTCACACTGGTCCTTCTCATTCAAAATCAGGGCTATAGAATTTTCACTAAATTTCACTGGTCTTACATTGGTGCCTCCTTTCCCCCACATCAAAACCTCAGCTCTTAATAACATGAGTATAATTGCTCAGTTTTCTTAACCCAAACTAAACACACAGTAGCCTGAGGGTAACATTACTAACAGTACTCCCCAAAACATGATTAGTTTTAAAAGTTTAAAATATTTTGCCATTCTTTTTATAATTAGGGGATATTCCAAAGGAATAATCATACACATTACTGTGTTTTAAAATCAATTGGAATGATTTATTTCTGGTAGTGATGCTTCTTATTTAAGCAGTTAATACTATGAATTAAATTTTTATATATCCTAATATTAAATTTCTGTAATAGCCCCAAGTGAGGAATCCTATAAGGAATTTTTGTAGCAATAGTCATATGTGAATTTTGTCTGTGGGATATTTTGGGGCTGTTTTTGTTGGTTTTGCTATCAGTGTTACCATAGTTTCATAAAATTAATTTGAGAATTGGAAGCTTTCTTGCGTCTATGTTTAGACAATATAAATAACATCAGACAAAGATGCAAAGGCAATTCAATGGAGAAAAGATAGTCTTTTCAACAAATGGTGATGAGGAAATCGAACATCAATACGTAAAAAAGGAACCCTGATCACATCATTTTTAAAAATTAGCAGTAACGGATAATAGCATTAAATGGAAAACCTAAAGCTATAAAACCTCTGAAAAAAACATAGCAGAAAGTCTTAGTGAACTTTTTTTAGGCAAAGATTTCTTAGAGAAAAACCACAAAAGCCTAATCCATAAAGAATAAAAATGATAAATTATACTTCATCAAAATTTCAAAACTTATGCTCTTCAAAAACACTATTAGAAGAGTGAAAAGACAAACCATAGATCAAGAAAATGCACTTGTAAAACATATATGATCAGCAATTTGTATTCACAACATATAAAAAACTTTCACACTAATAAATAATAAGACAACAATCCAATTTAAAATGGGGGCAAAGATGGGAACAGTTATTTCACTAGTGAATAAATATAAATGGAAAATAAAGACATAAAAATAGTGACAATAGTTATTAGGGAGACGCAAATAAAACTACAACAAGATACTATTATAACCTATTAGAGTGCCCCAAATTAAAAAAATACATATATCCTGACAGTATCAAGTGCTGTGAGAATGTTCAACAACTGGAACTTGCATCCTTTGTGGTGGGGAAACAACATACCTTGGAAAACAGTTTGGCAGTTTCTTAAAAAGTTAAACATACCCTTATATATTAAAGGGTAAAATCTGATGGTTTTAATCTTGAAAATAAGCCATGCGGGTGATCTGAGACCAAGCTGGCTAATGATGAGCTGAAAGCTGTAGTGGAAGCAAATCCATCTCAACCTACACGTGAATTAGCAGCAAGGTTTGACGTTACTGTTCCAATAATATTGGCCCATTGGAAACAAATCAGCAAGGTAAAGAAGCTGTATAGAAGGGTTCCGCATGAATTAAATGAATGTAAGAAGAAAATCTTCTCAAACCTTGCTTTTCTTTGCTGTCATGACATAGAAGCAAACCATTTCTACACTGTATTGTCATATGTGATGAAAAATGGATCCTTTTTAACAATTGTAAGCATTCAGCACAATGGTTGAATAAAGATGAAATGCCGAAACACAGTCTAAAATCGAATATTCATCAAAAAAGTTAATAGTGTCTGTTTGGTGGTACAGAGCTGGTATTATCCACTAGAGCTTCATGAAACCTGATCAGTGGATTATAGCAAATGTCTACTGCGACCAATTGGACGGAATGCTTCCAATTAAGCATCCGAGATTGGTCAATAGAGACCACATGTCGCACAAACAACACTGCTCAAACTACAGAAGCTGGATTTGGAAACTCTTTGTTATCCACCGTATTCACCAGACCTTGCACCGACTGACTAGCATTTCTTCCAGGCTTTGGACCACTTCTTGCAAGAAAAAATATTCAATTCTCAACAAGCTGTGGAAAACACCTTTTGTGCTTTCATCGTCACTCGCTTTCCAAGCTTCTTTGCTGCTGGCATAAAGAAGCTACCGTTAAGATGGCAAAACTGTGTCGATAGTTTAGGTGCATACTTTGATTAATCGTACTGCTTCTTGTTTGAGATACAATAAACACTTTTGATTCAAAGTCGGACATTTCATATTTAATGACCTGATATAATCCAGCAGTCCTACTAGCAGTGGCTTGCCTAAGAGACATAAAAACTAGTGCTCATGCAAAATCTTGTGCAGCAGTCCCCGTTTATCTGTGGTTTTACTTTCCACAGTTTCAGTTACCTGGGGTCAATCGTGATCTGAAATAATTCATAAGTTTTAAATTGCATGCCATTCTGAACAGCCTGTTGAAATCTTTCCACATCCTGCTCTGTCCCAGCCAAATGTGAATCGTTGCTTTATCCAGCATATCCTGCTGTGGATGCTCCCCGCCTGCCTGTTAGTCATCCAGCTCCTGACATCCAACATCGACATTGACATCATCATGGCTCAGTGATCTAGGATCACCCAAAGCAGATGCTCCTCCTGATGAATGGTGAGAAGGTCAATAGTAGCCTAACCTTATGTCACAATGCCTACGTCATTCACCTCATCATGTAGGCTTTTTATCATCTCACATCATCACAGGAATAAAGGTGAGTACAGTACAATAAGATGTTTTGAGAGAGAGGGTGAGAGAGATCATATTCACATAACTTCTATTGTAGTATATTCTTATACTTGTTATACTTCTATTATAGTATATTGTTTTAATTGTCCTATTTTATTATTAGTTATTATTGCTAATCTCTTACTGTGTCTAATTTATAAATTAAACTTCATCATAGATATGTACATATAGGAAAAACATAATATAAGTAGGGTTTGGTACTATCTGTGGTTTTGTGCGTGCACTAGGGATCTTGGAACATATCTCCCGTGGATAATAGGGAACTACTGTACACAAATGTTTGTATCAGCTTTATTCATAGTTGCCAGAACTCTTTACTGCTCCTTGCTCATGAGTTTTTTTATCTCAGCTATAATGGGTTTTCACCTTAAAGCAGGTAAGAAGGGTTCAGGTAGGACCTCCTGTGCTTCCTGCAGCAGCAGCCACTCACGTCTCCCAGGGTAAGCTCCTGCCCATCTTCCAGGGCTCCTCATCTTTTCTGTGAGACCCGGTGCAGGTCTGTGGAGAATAGCTTATGAGTGTGAACTCCATTTGCATTTGTAGCTCTTAGGAATTCTGTACTCTCAGACTTGCTCACACTTGGCCTTTATCAATTCATTAAAAAATTTGGCTGTATTTTTTTTTTTTTACTTTCTCGTATGGTTCCTCATGTCTCCTCCTCCTACATTCTGCCACAGATGAGTCAGTGCTATGCCTGTCTCTCCTTGGATGGTCCCATCTTTATTTGGATTTCTGGCTACATTTTGCCCTGAGATCTCAGCTCTCTGCTGGGCTAAAGAACAGCTATGATTCTGTGCTTTATCTGGCCTTTTTGAGCTGACAGGGTAGGAGTGACATTGGTTTCAATGTTCTACATCTTAGGCAGTAGTGACACTCTGGCTGCAGTCATTTTGGTCAGCCAAAATGCTATAATTGTTATTTACAAGAAAGCATTTATGGTTTGTCATTTTTGTTGTTCTTCTTTTATATAATACAGATGAAGTTTCTTGATTAGAGTTACCTCAGTGAATTTCCATGCTATCACACATATGTCTCATTTATTTTGAAAATCTTTGAACTAGGGCCGGGCGTGGTAGCTCACGCCTGTAATCCTAGCGCTCTGGGAGGCCGAGGCGGGTGGATAGCTCAAGGTCGGCAGTTCGAGACCAGCCTGAGCAAGAGCGAGACCCCGTCTCTACTATAAATGAAAGAAATTAATTGGCCAACTAAAAATACATGTAAAAAATTAGCCAGGCATGGTAGCGCATGCCTGTAGTCCCAGCTACACGGGAGGCTGAGGCAGAAGGATCGCTTCAGCCCAGGAGTTTGAGGTTGCTGTGAGCTAGGCTGATGCCATGGCACTCTACAGCCCGAGCAACAGAGTGAGACTCTGTCTCAAAAAAAAAAAAATCTTTGAACTAAAATAAGAATTTTCTTCTTACAATAAAAGCTTTTTCTTGCTGTCATATTATTTTACCTTTTCAAGAATATGAAAGTGTAAAAAAACACTTTTTAAATGAGTGATCCTTTGTTTAATTTGACTCAAATACTCTATAATCTTTCAGTAGAGCTTTCCTCAGAATAACATTTTTAAAAAAATAGATGAAAAATTGTGTATTATTGTTAATCTCAAGAGTAAATGCTTCCAATTTTAGATTAAAAAAATATGAAAATAATGACGTCTCCCCTCTGGCCACTCCTGGCTCAAATGCTTCCTTCCATTCCATCCTGTTTGCTTAGGACCCTCAGAGTTGCGGCTTCTGCTGAGGCTGGTGCAGTGGGCTCCCCTGTCCTCCTGTCTCACTCAGCTCTGCTGAGTGGAGCTTTCGCAATCATGGCCTGGATAGCCCTCCCCCTCTAGGCTTTCTCTTTCTTCCTGGGTTCTAATAATCACATTCAATTTCGTTCCTGATCCCTTGTGTCTTCATTTTGTGTTTTTGCTTTGTAGAGAATCTTGTCTCTTTAAGATTTTTAATTCTTGCTAACATGTTAGTCACTATTTTCATCCTAATTTGTGGCAAAGTTTTCTTGAGTCATTTTTCTTTGCTGTTGCTTTATTCTTTTCTTTACCCACCCCCATCCCCTGCCACTTGTTGAGGCTTCTACATAGGTCCTCTTCAAGCTCTCTTTACATCATTACTCGTCTTAAATATGAAAACTCTTTCATATCAGCAAGGGATTGCTGCACAGCATGGGCAATCTATGTTGGAGAAATGGGCCCTGCCAATTTTTTCTAAGGCTTACAACCATCAGAATCCTCCAGGTGTCTTCTGTATATTTGCATTTGACTTTGTTAGTACCATTTGATCATAGCTTTGACATTATTTTCCTGTATATCATGATTGGAGAGTTCAGTTGTTCTCTAATTTCATTGAAAATAGATTTTGTGTTCAATTTCTCATTTCCCCATTGCTTCTGGATAATTTCCTATATTTTAAAACTAGAATTTCTCTTTTCCTCCATTTACACCATCTCAACATCATGTTTTCAATACAACTTGTTCTATTTAATAATCTGGTACAGTATATGGAATATCTTTTAATATCAAATCACTTTTCTAAAACAGACAACTTTGCACATATGTGTCATGTGCCTGGAAAGTTGTTACCAATTAGGTCATCACAAGAGCCACAGATTGTCCTATTGAAACTACTGTATGCACAAAGATTGCATTCCATCCCCTGCCTCTTAGTTTTTGGTAGAAATGTTCTTGCATTTGATTAATTATGACTAATACCATATAAAGATGGTTATATAACAACAACAACAAAAGTGCAGGTGAAGTTACTAAATAAGGATGAGACAATGTTTCTGCCTAATAAGTGTGAGTGGATACATAAATGAAGGAATAAATATGCATTTATGAGGAAGTTGGCATTGGATCAAACTAATCAGTTGGCCAGTGTAGTTGACCCATCACTAGTTAACAATAATTGATCCTAGGAAAATGTTTTCAGAAATAATGGAAGAGCCTGGTGCAATATATCAGGAGAGACAGAGATGCACCTGCTCTCTAGGCTGAAAAATGCAGTCTGACTTCCCTGTCTCCTTTATGTGGTCACCATGATCATCTTTTGTTTCTCACAGCAGTTTCCCTGAGTCATTGCCTTTGCAACTTTACACTCCCTGCCACCCCCCTTCTGGGTCTCTGTGCCCCAGCAACACCTACCTGTCTGCTCTCAGTTCTTTAAATTAGCCAAGCTTTTTCCCAGTACAGAAGCTTTATATATGTTGTCCTCTCTGCTAGCATGTTCTTTTCTCTGCTCTTATCAACTTCCATTCTTTTCTTAAATGTTCCCTCTTCCATGAATCTGCCTTCAGCACTCCATGGAACTTTTATTTGTCTTGTCAGTCTGCGATGAATATGTCTATGTCCCTCGAGGGATTGCACATTTCCTAAAGCAAGGACTATGTCTTGGTTTTCTTTATATATGTTTATTTAGTTTTAATTGGTCTGCCTACTTCCAAAATCTTTTGAGAAATCTTCAGATTCAAAAAAATTCCTATGAGTTTGAAGTGTCATGGTTAAAATAAAGATAAAAGAGAAATCAGAAACCATATGGAAAAAGTAGAAATAATTGGACCTGATGTTAAATAATTCCCAGAAGTAGATTATCTATCTTTGTCTTGGAGGGACCAAGGTTCTTGGCCCCTTAAAGTTTTACTGAAGAATCATTGACATGAGGCAGATTCATTAATGGGAGAAAAGACATACAGATTTATTTAACATGTATATACAGGAACCTTCAGAATGCAGACCCAAAGATACAGGGGAAATTGTCTGTTTTTAAACTTAGGTTCAACAAAGTATGGACAGCCATGCAGAAATATGAATGGTCTGTCTAGACTTTCCTTGGCCTTTCTGCGCATGTATTCCTTCCTTCCGTATTGGGACAGGGCCTCCTCTGGAATAAGGGTCTTATGGCCTATAGTCAAATAATGTAGGCCAGATAATTTCTTTATGATCAGTTTTTACACAGAATAATTTTAAGTTTCATGGCCGGTTTTTGGGAAAAGGGGTTCTGGTTTCTATGATCTGCTTTGGGGAAGAGACATTCTAGTTTCCATGGCTAGCTGCAGGGGAGAATGGGACTGAGCGGCAGGAGGACACGAGAAGATCAGAGAAATCTTTTGCTTCTGGGGCCTTAATTTTGGAGTACTGTTTTCTGAGCCTCATCAGTCTCCAGCACAGCATCAACATAGGGTTATTAATTAATAAGAGTTTAACTGAGTTGCCCGTCTCCAAAATCCAACTAAAAGCCAACTGACGCACCAGCATAGATGGCAAATGCTGTGAAATCCCCACCTGTGTTAGTTGCCTGAATTTTTTTCTCTTTTGACTTCTCATGTAGAACCTGCTCCTAAAGCAAAATGTGAGCAGCCTAGGAAAGGTATCCAGGGCTGCTGGATCCCGAGCTTCTCATTCCAGAGCTCACACTAGCTTAGTGTGGGGAGGCTTCAGGGTTCCTTTCACTGTCTCTCTGGGTGCTGCCAGCCAGTCCGGGCTGCTGCTGGTCTCAGTGTGGGGCCGCCTGAGCTCTCCAGCTGCATCATCCTTCTTCTCATCTCTGATGTGAAAAAAGTAGAAATGGCTTTTCTACTTTCCTTGCCGGCACCATCAGGGGACCACTGTCTTTTCCTTTTATCTGCCACTTGTAAGTGTTTTAAAAGATTGAATGTGGTCCTTTTCTCTGCTTTCTCAAACCGTGGTCCTGACTTTGACTAATAATGCTATGACTGATGTTTACTTACCCCAACAACAACTGCATGTCTCCCAGTCATGATCTGTCTCACACTCCCAATCCATGCCATATTTTCTCTTGAGAGAAACATTTTCTATAGCTTCACAACTATTACTATGCTATTTTTATAGCACTAAAGTCACATTGCTAGTTTATGAATGGTATATATTACAAGTTTTATATGTGTAAAACTTGATGTGCTCATAAAATCATCATATTTATAATCTTAAATTTGTTTATTCACTTATTCCAAATATATTTATTAGAATTAGTTTAAGTTTTTGTTCTAAATGAAATTACAAGATGAAATAAACATAGCATCTCTTTCTTTTTTTCCAGTTTGTGTAAAATACTATAGAAAACATAAGAAGCTATTACAGTTTTCAAGACTGTATCCTCTATGATTTCCAGCAGACCAGACCAAATTAACATCTTTGGAGTCTGTGCTTTGGGGGCAGGTTTCTGCAGACCTTCAGGGAATGTTGTTGAAATTCTACGTCTATGCAGCAGAGACTCTTAACACAGGAACTTGTGGGACTTCTCCAAAGAAGAGTTCACTTAATATGCCCATAATAAGGGATGTCCATGCCAGTTGCCCAAAAGAGGTATTTAAGAAAGAATTCAGCGGCTATCTCTCGGGAAAACAGATTATTTTAAGAGAGACTTAGAATGCATCCTCCATCATACCGTAAAGCTAGTACAATGTCCAGACCCCATGAAACCAGAAGATGGTGCCTTAAATCCATAGGAAGGAAGAATATGGGGAGACCAAAGGAAATTCAAAGTGGTTGGGCCCCTAACTCTGTAAATAAGAGTTAGCATTTTTCTCATTCTTTGTGGTAAAGTCTGTGAAAAGCAGCAACCATTATATACTGTAATATGGGATCATCATGTTATATCTGGCATTAGCAAAATAACACATTTTATAGTAATAAACACAACTGGGTCATCTTGAGAGGAAGACAAAATTCTTTTTACATAGAACTCTGTTAAGGTAAGTCATGTCTTTACATATGACTCTGTCCAGCTCCTAAGGAAAGGATGACGTTTTTATAATATTTAGATATATTGGTTTGGGGTGAGGGTAGGGTCAGGGGAAGGGAGTAACTGGATTTGGTTGTCTTATCAATTAATTAATTGTTGCATTTAAAAATACATGATAAATGAAATTGATTTTAACTAAATTTACATATGTGAATTTGAAGGAGGAGCTGGATTTGGGTAGGCAGATGTTATGGAATGGGAAGGCTGATATTCCCAGCAAAGAAAGCAGAACGGGCAAAAAGACAGGGGTGGGAATGGGTGTGGTTAACGTAGCGACTTATGCAAAGTTATTAGTGGAGAAAGCCAGACTTTATGCTGAACAAGAGGGCAAAGCTCTTTAGTGTGGTGCTTGCGGTTAAGCTCAGAACCATGAACCGATAGAGGCAGAGGGACAGGAGTGGATGAAGCCAGGGAACTTCACAGAGAAGTCAAATTGAGGTCTGAGGGGGCTGCAACTTGGGCTGGGTGCTGGTATGGGGAATGGAGACAAAGGGGCACAGCCCGGGGCATTTCAGAAAAGGGATAATGTGATTTTGTGACAAATTGGTTATGGGTCTGAATGAAAAGACTAAAGTGAAAGATGTCTTTGAATTTTCTCAACTGGCAGACCAGAAGAGTTCTGGTGCCCTTGAGTGAACAGGTAAAGTTGGAAGAGAATTCAGTTAGAAAGAAAATGAAGAAAAGGAGTAAGGCTGTGTTTTGGTCCCATTGAATTTGGTGTGACCGTTGAGTATCCAAGTGGAAAGTATTAACAGACCTTAAAATGAGGTTGTCCTGTGAAGGTGAGAGGTCAGGACAGAAGTTGTCATTCTGAAAGTCATCAACATCAAGTCTGTACAGATAAAAGCGGATGAACTCTCAGAGTGAAAATAAGGACATACGTTCTGGCTCTAAGAATTGGAAATTGGTGCTACATGAGTTTTTTATGTAGTTATTTTTGGCAGGCAGGTCTACATTTCATTCAATTGATGATAACAGTAAGATTGGGGAAACATATTTTCTGTTTTTCTATAGGTTTTCCATTATTTCTCTAGTCAAATTTATCCATTACCATCAAGAGACTATATTTGTTTTAGTGATGAACTTCCCTCTAGCAAGCATTTAAAAAGAGACCTGTCTGGCTGCAAATTTTTTTAAATGACACAAATACAACCCATTTTCCCCCTTAATTTTCAATTCTGAGCCTTCTGACGATGAACTGCCCTGTGGTAGAGAGAGGAGGAAGGAGGTGGGTAGAGACAGATCTTTTTATAAAGATCAGCAATTCTCTGTGCTTTTATCCCAGGCAAAGATTACATTTAACACCCAGGGGTCTCCACTGCCTCAGATCCTTTTCCGAATGAGTGGCTGTGGCACTGCAGATAGTTTGGGGTGTCCTTTCATATTTTGACAGTATTAAATATACCCCAGTGAGCTATAAATCCGTGATTTATCTAAGAATAAATCATATCTCTAATAAGGGACCACTTCTTTTAAATTGGACAGTGTATTATATTAAAGAGATAGACTTTCTAAAATATACAAAATGTGTCAGCCAGCCATTTTAAATGAATATAACTTAAAATTTATCTTTCTTTAGGAGAAAGCTATTTCTCTTCAATAGGGCAAAACTGAGAGATTTGCTGAGTTTTGTTGGCTATTGTGTATATTTTATTTACTCTTTCAGCAATGGAGAGAGGTAAGGTTCTTCTCAGATTTTTCAGTATCCAGGTTGTGTATTAGGAAAGAGAAATAAAAAAATAACTAAAGGAGAAAGCCCTCAGGAGCTAAGCTTGGTGGCAGGACAAGGCCCTGATGGAACGATGGATTCGTTCATGCATGTTAGTAGTTCATACTGCAACACGTCCAGCATCATCTCAGTAGCTGGGCCTGCCTCATTTGCTCTGGTATTCCTGGTGTTTAGCATAGTATCTGAAACACCTGGTAGGTGCTCAGTAACTATCTGCCAAGTAGATTTGTGTGCTGAGGTTATATGATTATTTCCTAAGCATTCAGATTCCATCTTTGGCTATTCTAATTTACCAGAGATGTGATCTGTACCTTCACCACTATGAGGCTGGAAGCAGAACAGGGAAAGAGAAAAGATTTTAAATATTTACAAAGATGCATCCATTATTTCATTCATAGCAAAGAATGCTTTATAAGAATTTATATCTCTAAGGGAGGATATTACTATATTCTGTTTAATTTGTTTTAAGTTATGGATTAATGGATTTCAGTGGTGGGCAATGAAAATAAGGGTATGGGAGTGGGCAGAAAGGAACCTGATTCCTTTAAAGGGCTGTAATTTTTTTTGGAGGACTGGCTATCCATAAAAATGAATAAATGAATCAACTGTGTACAGGTGTGAAATATAAACATGATAGGGACATCTGTTTCTGGCAATATAATGAACCAAGATGTCCTGAAAATCCTTCTAGACTATTATTCTGTCTTCTTTGGAAAAGTTTCCAAAAAAATCAAACAACCCCATTTATAAATGGGCAAAGGAGATGAAAAATATGCAATGGTTTTAAGTGAAACATATACTAAATGCTGGAAGTACAAATTAAGAAGATACAATAATAAAAGCACTGGTCGTGAAATTACTCATTATCTCCTTGACAATATATCTGCAGTGATAATATCATGTGATTAAGTGGAGTAACAGAGGTATGTGCAAAGAATATGTTTCTAAGAAGGGGTGATTAATTCAGAATGGGGCAAGTATAGAGAGAAAGCCTTTGTGCCTGGGCCCATCCACTACCACGACCCCTGCCTGCTTTACCCGCTTTGCCTCCAAGGACAGGGTCATTTAATTGCATTAGTTTTTATTGTTTCTGTAATAGATTACCACAAACATAGTGGCTAAAATAAGAAAAATGTATTATATTACAGTTCTTTATATTACAAGTCCAACACAGGTCTTGATAGGCTAAAATCAAGGTGTTGAAAGGGCTGTGTCCATTTTTGTAGGACCTAGGGGAGAATCTGCTTTCTTGTTTTATTCCAGCTTCTAGAGGCTGTCCTCATTCCTTGCCTCATGGTCCCTTCGTCCATCTTTCAAAGCCAGCTTTGGGAGGAAAATCAAGTCACTCCCACATTGTATCACTCTTCCTCTTCTTCTGCATCCCTCTTCCACTTTTAAGAACACTGGTGATTCCTTTGAACCCATCCAGATAATTCAGGATAATTCTCTATTTTAACATCAGCTGATTAGTAGCCTTAGTTCTATATGCAGCTCATTTCCTTTTGTCACATAAGGTAACATAGTCACAGGTTCCAGGGATTAGGACCTACTTGGGCACTTTTCCCAAGGCAAGGGTATTCTTCTATCCACTACAATTACCACCTTATGAAATTCATTAGGCCAAATATTGTTGATAAGCTAAGTTTTTATGCCTTTAAATGCAAATATATCTTGATTCCTGATTCAGACTTGAGTCAGGCCTGCCCATACGGAGAAGCCCAGTTATTCTCTTGACTTTGTTCCATTGCAAGTGGATGGAAAATGGATTCATGGCTACACTTGGCGTCTTCTTTTCTTTTGCTCTGTTAGGCATACATGTCCAGGCAGTTCTCATGATTTTGATCTTGGGAGAGAAATCAGAATCACAACTCAAGACTAAAACCTCAGTTACATTCTTCAAATGCAGAGTTATTGCTAAGTCTTGATTCAGATGTAAGACTCAAGCTCAGTTATTTATAAAATGGTAATTTGTGTCCCATTCTTCTATTGTTCCTCAAAAGTCCATTCTTTGAGAAACAGGGCATAACAGAACTCTGGCATTGAAGTTATATTAAGATGAATGGGAGGCCAATTTACGCTATACTTGTGAATGAATCTACCATATTCTGTTCATTCTAAGAGGAAATTTGGAAGTTGATTTGAATTCTGGGGTCAGGTGAGAGAGAACCCATTGCCAGATTACTACCAGGGTCCAAAATTGATGCCATAGCAGAAAGTGAGTGGTTTCATGTCAACTAGAATTGAGCTGAGGCTACTTAAGTCAGCAGGTAGGGTCTCATAATTAGGGCCGAATTAATTACAGGTGCATCTGATTGTAGTGTGACTAAATGTGCAGTCTAGATACATTATATTGGCTGCATACACATTCTAGCTTTCCTAAACATTATGAAAATAATCTGTTGATAAGACAAATTCAAGTTTGAGAAAATGGCACTTTGCTATGGGCCTTGATAATGTCCCAGAACAGGAGGGTAAATTTAATAAGTATATTTATGATTTTAATGTTTGGTGTAAGGGAGTCTTTTTAGTGCAGGGGCTTAGTTAGAAAAAGATCATGATATAATAGTTTAGCATTTGTGAACACAGTGAGGCAAGGATTTTTGGAGAATGTGTTCAAAGAATCTTTGGTATAAACTGCAGTTTCAGGATTTCTATTAAAGATTTGATGAGTATTTTAGGAAGTTTATGGAATATAAAATAAAATATTTGTAGCTCTAACTTCTTGAGCAAGAGTCTGTTGGTATAAATAATAAAGTAATATTAAATAATAAATGTTAAATGTAATAAATATTAAATAATAAATAACAAAGTAATACTGATGAAAACAGTAGAAAAGCAATGCCATGTTCAATAAATAGTAAACTGTATGGAGGTTCTCTGTCCTTGTGATAAAGAAATTTTGCAGAAATGACAATTTTAGCATGCATGAAAGTCACTCAATAAATGATTGAATCAGGACAAAATCTCAGTATCTCAGATGCAAGATGATTTCTAATGATCACAAGACCATTGGTGTTTAATTTAGCACCAAATTCCTTGATTTGCATCCTAGATGTGAGGAAAGTTACTGTAGATTTCTAGGGTATTAAATGGGATGAATATATTGGCATGAAATGAATCTGTGATACATGCCATCCAATATTTCCCAACTTTGTTAAAGGCAAATTTGGCCCATGTTTCTGGAAAGAGGCAGCTACAAGAAGTAAAGTGATGTTATTCATTGGGAATCTTAATGATGAAGTATTAACTTTGGTGGAGAGAGGATTTTTCATCTTACCTGGAATAGTTTTGATCTAATGATTATGAAAAAGTCAATTCTCCACAATAAAATTAAGATCAGTAACAGTGTAAAATCTTTCAGCAATTACTGCT
Source organism: Lepilemur ruficaudatus (assembly GCA_963574885.1). NCBI lineage: Eukaryota > Metazoa > Chordata > Mammalia > Primates > Lepilemuridae > Lepilemur > Lepilemur ruficaudatus. Next base: position 3,675 of record CAUYRT010065244.1, on the reverse strand, counting down.
GCTTAAGTCTTTCAGGGACCGAAATCAGGAGTTGTACCAATGTATGTATCCAGGAAATGTTAATGTACTATGAAAAGATGTTCATAAAGTTGTTCCAGTTAAAGGTGAAATTTTTAAGGAGGTAAGGATTCCAGATTTTAATGAACATTGAATTGGACACTCAACGTGGCACTGAACGTGGCACACGTGGCACAACGTGGCACTGAACGTGGCACAATTTTGGCAATTTAAAACTTGTCTCTGAGAATGTCAGACTTGGAACCAAGAAAACAAGGCTAAACTTTATCCATTTACTAAAGTTTAAAGATTAAAATAACATGCTTCTTAAAGCCTAGTGTAGCAAAAAGATAATATCTTTGAAGTCAAAGGAGGGAAGTTAAACAAAGAGGTATGACTAAAAAGATATAGCAATATTATATATCCAGGTCAGTGGTTCTCAGACTTGTTAAAATACAGATTTCTGGGCCCTACCTCCAGATTTTATTCAGTAGATCTGTGGCAGGGCTGAAGATTTAAAAATCTAACCAGTTCTCAGGTGATATTGATGCAGCTGGTCCAAAAACCACAATGATCTAGAACCACTGGTCTAGAGTAATGGGGAAAAAAAAAATCATATGTCACTTGTAAAATATTATCTTAGGATAGGGCAAAAGTGTATGTGCTATCAGTAATCCACCCTGGTATCATTTCCTTCTTAGATTCACGAATTTAAATAGGTTCAGTGAAAGCAAAGTTAGTAAGAGTGATTTGAAGATAAAAAGAGATCTCACGGAGGAAGGTTAGTGTGACTCTCAAGGTTGGAGTTATAAATAAGGTAAAAATGCAATATTTTTGCAACCTGATGGACTGGGAATTCAGTATATCAAGCTGCCACTAATTAAACTCCTAAGATAACTGCCAAATCTATACTTGGCTTGTCACCTCTGATTTAAAAGAAATGTCAATACGTTGAATATGGCAAAAGGGACATCGTTGCTAAAGTTCTCTAATAACAGTGTATTTGACAGTTATGGAATACCTGAAATGACAGTTTCTGGTAATAAATCTCTTGTGTTTGGAAGAATTTGAGGCCAGAGTTAAATATGACATATATATAACATATCATGCTGTAATTTAGTGTATGTTTAAAAGAAATTACAATCTCCATGTCTTTACCAAACTAGAAATAAAAAGCATCAGCATCAAGGACATTGATGAGATACACTGAAATTTTCATAAGAATAATTGACTCTTATGGTTAAGATATTTAGAATTCAATCCAAGCAATGTCTCTTTTCATTATGTAAAATTCATTTGACTAACGGTATTTGAGTAATTCCATTTGGATTGGTTGAAGTAATTGCATAATGCTGAAATAAAGGTTGCATGCTCACACAAATGAACTAGAGAGATAAGTTCTGAGGGTTCTGTAGTTTTCAGTAAAGAAGGCATTATATATTTCTTAAAAGACTCTAAAAAATCACTCATGGGGGATCATCTATAACTGCATTCCGTGGTCCCATGCAAAATTTAACATGCCTTAAAACTAGCCTAAGTTCTTCCTTTCAGATTATATAAACCTTTATTAATACATCTGGAGATTTCCCTGGGCTTTTGCTGCATGTACTATGGTATAATTTAGAGAAGCAAAAAATACATCAACTTAGACACTAGAAAATCCCAGTTTCTACCTTAAGTTTTAAACATAAATTGGGAACACTAATAACATAATTAGACCAATCTCAATGGGCACCTTCTTTTTTAAATTAGACAAAATGACATCATTTGACAGTCTATACTATCTACATGTAATTTTCTAATTATTGACTGATTCTCCACTCTGAAGTTAACATGTTATTATGATAGTTGGCATGGACAATGTTCACACACTTGGGAACATTTTATAAAAAACTTAGGAAAGAGATTCAAATAATAATATGAATAATACAAATAAACTATAAACATAGGAAAATACATAATTTCAGTATCCTTGATATTTCAAAGATTTCAAATTATGACAAAGTAAAATTTTTTCCCCGATAAAACCCAATCATTTTTGAGGTAAAATTTACACAAAAATTTGTACAAATTATAGTTTACAATTTGACAAGATGTGAGAAATGTGAACATCCATGCACTTACTACCCCAATCAGGATATGAAACATTTGGCACACTCAGAAAGTTTGTTAATTTTGTTAAAACAATTTATCTTTTATAGATACTTAAAAACATAAGAAAAATTCTTTTTTGTTACTCACATTTTTCCATGTTCATTATTCCTAATAAATTTCACAGATTCACATTTCCATTTAATTATTTTCTTTCTGCCTGAAAAAAATGCTTTTTACTATTTTATCTTTGTAGTACAGGTCTGCTGGTGATGAATTCTTCCAGATGTTGTATTCCAGAAAATTATTTCATGTTTACTTTTGAAACATATTTTTACTAGGTATAAAATTCTAAGTTAACAGTTTTAAACTTCTAGTACTATAAAGATGTTGCTCCACCATTTTTTGGATTGCATTTTTTATGACCAGGAATCTTTTGTCATTATTGTCTTTTATCCCCTGTATGTAATATGTCCTTTCTGGCTGTTTTTAAAATTGTCTTCTTATCATTGGTTTGGAGCAATTTGATTATAATGTTTCTTTAAATGTAATTTTCTTATTTATTTTATTTATTTATTTTTGCAAGAGTTTTGGTTTATCGAGCTTCTTGGGCCTTTAAGTTTATAATTTTCAGCAAATTGGAAAAAAAAGTACCATTATTTCTCAGTCTTCCCTACCCCCACCATTCTCCTCCTATGGATTCTGTTATTGTACACATATAGCAAGCCATTGGAGCTGTCTCATAGCTCACTGTTAATTTATTGCAGTGGGGTTTTTAAATATTTTTTCCCTATGTATGTTTTATTTTGGATAGTTTCCATTGTTATCACTTCAAGCTCACTTCTGCAGTGCATATTCTGCTGTAAATTACGTGCAGGGTATTTTTCACCTCAGACTTTTTTTCTTTTTCATTTCTAGAATATTAATTTAGGTCTTTTAATTTTTTTTAACTTCTTCCTTTAATATGCTCATACTTTCTTCTACCTGTTGAAATATATGGAGTATAGTTACAGTAAGATTTCCAATGTACTTGCTAATTCTAACATCTATGTTATTTTCTGGGCCTGCATCTTGTTGATCTTTCTATTTATAGTGAATCATATTTTACTGCTTCTTTGTATGCCTGGCAATTTTTGTTGGATGCCAGATATTGTGAATTCTATCATGTTTTGTGCGTATTTATGTTCTATAAATTTCTGAGATTTATTTCAGGTCATACATAGTTACGTCACTGGAAACAGTTTGATATTTCCAAATCTTGTTTTTAAGCTCAATTCAGAAAGCTGCTGGTCTAGATTTAAGTTTTTCACACTGCTGAGGCCATGATTTTCTGAGTACTCTGTCTAATGTTCAGTTTATTATAAGATTTCCTACATTTTGGTAGGTAAAAATACAAACTATTTGTATCTCTCTTTGAGCTCTGAGAATTTTTCTGCTTGTTCTTTTTTATTGTATACATTTAATGTTTACACCATGTTTTGATATACTTATCTTGATATAAATATGCAGAGTGAAGTCATTGTTACAGTTAAGCAAATTAACACACCTATCATCTCATATAGTTTTCCTTCCTTCCTTCTTTTCTAG
>CAUYRT010065241.1:0-18985 GCA_963574885.1 Lepilemur ruficaudatus | reverse complement strand
ACCCAAGCTGTTTTCCAAAACAGCTATTTAAAACATTTTTCACCAGCAAAGTGTGGGAGTTCCAGTTGCTCTGCAATCTCAGCACTTGGTGAGGTCAGCTTCTTCTTCTTCTTCTTCTTCTTCTTCTTCTTCTTCTTCTTCCGTCTCCTTCTCCTTCTCCTTCTCCTTCACCTCCTCCTCCTCCTCCTTCTTCTCCTTCTTCTCCTTCTCCTTCCCCTCCTCCTCCTCCTCCTCCTCCTCCTCCTCCTCCTCCTTCTTCTTCTTCTTCTTCTTCCCCCTCCTTTATTCCATTCTAACAGGTATGTAGTGTATCTCATTGTCATTTTAATTTGCATTTCCCTTATGGCTAATAAAGTGGAGCACTTTTTCATGTGCTTATTTGCCATCTGTGCATTTTCTTTGGTGAATTTTCTGTTCAAATCTTTTGCCCATTTTATAAATTGTTTTTATTGAGTTTTGAGCTTTTAAAAAATATATTCTGTATACAAGTCTTTCATCAGATAATATGTTTTGCAAAGATTTTCTTCAAGTTTGTCGCTTGTCTTTTCATCTCCTTAACAGTGTCTTTTGAACAGCAGAAGGTGTTAATTCTCATTTTTTTCTAAGATAAATCATGCTTTTGGTGTCGTATCTAAGACATCTTTGCCTAACTCAAAGCCACAAAGAGTTTCACCTTTGTTTGTTTTTTTTTCTAAAACTTTTTAAGTTTTACATTTTATTTTCAAGCCTAAGATCTATTTTGTGTTAATTTTTATATTTGGTACAAGGTGTGGATTAAGGTTCATTGTTTTGCTTATGAATATCCAATTCACACCATTCAAACAAAAAGTTCCTACACCATTTGTTGAAAAGACTTTCTTTCATTAATTTCCTTTGATGTCTTTCTGAAAAAAATATCTATTGACTACATCTGTGTGGGTCTATTCTTTGACTTTCTATTCTATTCCATTGATCTATGTGTTTATATTTTTGCCAGCACCACACTGCCTTGGTTACTATAAGCTTTGAATTCATGTAGTGTGACTCATTCAACATCATTCTTCTTTTTCTGAATTATTTTGACTGTCAAAATTCCTTTACATTTCCTCATAAGTTTTAGAATCAGCTTGTCAGTTTCTAATAAAACACCCTCATAGGAATTTGATTGGAATTGTATTGAATTTACAGAATAGTTTGGGAAGTACTGACATCTTAAAAATATTGAGTCTTCTAACAATGAGCATTTCTATCTTTCCATTTATCTAGATCTTTAATTTTTTCATCAGTATTTATAGTTTTCAGTATACAGATCTTGCTCATATTTAGTTATACTTATCCCTAAATATTTCATGTGGTTTTGATGCCATTGTAAATGGTATTTTTTACATTTTTCAATTGCCAATAGTTCATTACCAGTATATGCAAATAGGATTGTGTGTGTATCCACACACACACACACACACACACACACACATACACACATTGACCTTGCATCCTGCAACCTTGCTAAAGTCACTTATTAGTTCTAGTACCTCTTTTTGCAGATTATTTGGAATTTTCTAAATAGAATTTTCTAAATTATGTCATCTGTAAACAAAGATAGTTTTATTTCTTCTTTTTTAGTCAGCATTCCTTTTATTTTTTTTTTCTTGCCTTATTGAATAAGCTAGAACCTCCAATATAACATGGAATAGGAATGGTCAAAGAGATATTCTTGTCCTGTTCCCAATCATAGAGGGAAAATATTCAGTCTTTCACCCTTAATTATGTTAGCTCTCTTAGTTCTCTTGATAGGCCTTGTCAAGTGGGTTTTTCTAGCTTTCCAAGTATTTTTATTTTATTTTACAGAATTTCATCAAATACTTTTTTCCCATCTATTGAGATGATCATATGATTTTGCTTCTTTAGTCTGTTGATAATGGCAAGTTGTACTGAATGATTTCTGAATGTTGAACCAGCCTAGCATTCCTGGGAAAAAACTACTTAGTTATGATGTATTATCTTTTTATATATTGCTAGATTTGATTTGTTGCATTTTGTGAAGGATTTTTGCATCTGTGTTCATGAGAAATATTGGTCTGTAGTTTTCTCATAATATTTGTGTCTGGTTATGTTATCAGAGTAATACTGGCTTCATAAGATGTGTTGGAAGTGTTCCCCCCTAGTCTACTTTCTGGAAGGGTATATATAGAATTGGTATTATATTTTCCTTAACTGTTTGCTAGAATTTGCCAGTAAAGCCACCTGGGCCTGAAGTTTTCTTTCCTTGACAGTTTTTACCATAAATTCAGTTTTACAAAATAGCTATAGAACCATTTATTTCTTATAATTGAACTTTGACAAATTGCCTCTTTCAATATATTTTTCCATTTTCTGTAAGTTGTCAAATTATAGACAGTTATTCATAGTATTATTTTTATAGCCTTTTAATGTTTGTAAGTTTCCCCATTTTTATTAATCAAAAAACTGTATCAGAACCAGGCACAGAGGCTCACGCCTATAATTCTAGCACTCTGGGAGGCTGAGGAGGGAGGATTGCTTGAGCTCAGGAGTTCAAGACTAGCCTGAGCAAGAGCGAAACCCCGTCTCTTAAAAAAAAAAAAAAAAAAAAAAACTGTATCAAATTTGTAATCATATAGTCAGACTAGTATAAAGAAATCAGAGTTAGTTCACTGGATTGATATAATTCTAAAACAAAGCAAATATTAGATGCTTAACTTAGGTCAGTCTTATCTAGTAAGAACAATTGATTTATTTTGGTCATTTTGAAATATTACTCTTTTAAGATCCTCATTGGCATATTTGCAGCCCAGTGTCTTAATTAGTTCTAGTAACTTTTTTCCCCAGATTTTTTGGGATTTTCTATGTAGACAATCAGGTCAGCTATGAATATTGTATGCATAAAAAAGAAAATTGAGATCAAAAATGTTAAATAGTTTGCCCAAGAACTTTTGGATGAAGGTTGAGAACCAAGAACTCAGCTAAATTCAAAAGAAGACAGCATTAGAGACCTATAAAACAATGTGCTTTAAAAATTGGCCAGGTATGGTGGCTTATGCCTGTAATCCTAACACTTTGGGATGCTGAGGTGGGAGGATCTCTTGAGGCCAGGAGTTCGAGACCAGCCTGGGCAATAGCAAGATACCATCCCTCCAAAATTATTTTAAAAAGTTAGCTGGGCGTGATGGCGCACGCCTGTAGTCACAGTTACTCGGGAGGCTGAGCCAGGAGAATTGCTTGAGCCCAGGACTTTGAGGTTGCTGTGAGCTATGATTGCACTGCTGCACTCTAACCTGGGTGACAGAGTGAGATTCTGTCTCAAAAAAAGAAAAAATATCGAGCACAGCAGGCGGTTTGCAATCCTGCATTAGTAATCTATTGATTGTTTGATTCCAGACAAATGACTACATTAAACTTCCATTTCTTTATCTGTAAAAATACTTAACTTATTAGGTCAGCATGATGTTTGAAGAGATTGATTCAAAACACCTGGTTTATGCATGGTCAATGCTCAGTAAATAGAAACTTCTATTATTTGTTACTGCAACCACCTCAGTAACTTGGGTCAAAATTACACTTGTGCCAGTTTTTAAAGACTAAGCTTGGAAGACAGAAAGGTCAGGTTCCTCCAAGTTACAAAGAAAACCATCCCTAATTTCTCAAATACTCCACTTAGGTTCTATGAGGATTTTCCAGTTTTGGGGAGGGGGAAATCCTTTCTTACTCTCATCTAGAAAACAGTGACTCCATTTCAGTGAAGAAATGTATACTGAGCTTACACGTATCTAGCACTGTGCTAAGCTCATTGGGAGAAACCAAAGAAGTATTATATATGTAAAGCCTCCGCTTCTTACAGAGCTTAAAGCAGAACAAACCTAAAAGTAGAGGAAAATAATATCCATGAATCAATTAAGAAGAGAGGGAACTATATCATTAAAAATTTAATTAGCACTCAAAGCAAGACACGATAAAGTAGGCCTTGTACTCTCTGAGAAAGCTTCCTGGTGGAGGTAGACCCTCGAGGAGGAATAGGGTTTAGAGACGCAGGAGGGAAGACAAAGACTATCTAGCAGCGACAACAGGAACCAGGGCCCAGAGTGACAGGCAGAGTAGCGCACGGGTATGAGGCCAAGCTGTGAAGCCAGATTGCATAAGTCAAGTTCCAGTTCTGTACCCTGCTAGCTGTGTGACCTGGACAGATGACCTAACCTTATCAACCCCTATGTCCTCACTTACAATAACATCCACCTCCAAGAATCATTGCGTGGGCATAGTAACAAGTGTTGGGACCAGCACTTGGCACGTGGTATAGCTATTAGGAGGCAGCAAGCAGCCCAGCTTGCAGGCACAAAGGGTATACAAAGAGGAGTATTAGGTAGTGAGATTAGATTAGAGGATTGGGTTCAAATGATAAAAATTCTATAATTATTCATAGCTTTTCTTTCTATATTAACTTCATTTTTAAAATCTGCCTTTTCTCTGAAAATTATAGCCCCATCTATTCAGGACTGTTCTTGATCAAAGTGGCTTTAAGGGTCTCCTTCTTGAGAGACTTTTTAATCCACATTTTAGTCACTTAACCTTTTGAATTTGCCTTCTCTTCATTTAGTAATCGGGGGTGTGGAACTCAGGAGTCAAGATTTTATTGTCTCACAAACCAGTGGTGTAATAGTAAAAGCAGATGAGCTGAATCCATCATTTTAAGTATTACAGGATAACTCAGTGTGAAATATGTTATCTGTTTGAATCACTTTTTGTTAGATGCTTTTATTTGTTTTCTCCCATGAAGTTTATTTTCTGGGACTTTTAAGGGAATAATGCCTGCCAAGGGAGTCTGTAAGACAGAAACAGAACATGCAATGCTGGTCTTAACTCATAAAGTCAAGAAAAAAGTCAGAAAACTGGTAAGAAAAAAACTTTACCCATGTTTTTGGCTGAAACCAGGCTATTTGGCATTCTCTTCCAAGGAATGCTAAATAATTGGTATTGTCAAGAAAATAAATCCCACCAACCTTTTTCATAACATAAATATTAAACAATAATGTTGTCGCCTGCATTTTTCATGTTTCTAACTAGTTGCTTTTGTTTCATAGAGATACACACTGAATGTACTGTTCTGTGGTACAGTTCTTAGAATCCATAGTGAATATTGTTTTTTCAAATAAGATAGAAAAATCTTCCATGGCCAAGAGAAGATTTCCATATAATTCAGTCACTGGCCAAAATTCAAACCTACTTTCTACGCCGAAGGGTCCTGGACACACCTAGTGCTACTTACCCTCTTGGCAGTATAGTGGAAGTGGCTCTGAACTAAGAGTCACAAGCTTCTGAATTAGTTTGCCAGGGCTGCCATAACAAAGTACCAAAAACTAGGTGGCTTAAACCAGAAATCCATTGTTTCATAGGTCTGGCAGCTAGAAGTTCAAAATCAAGGTGTTGGCAGGATTGGTTTCTTCTGAGGGCTGTGAGGAGGGATCTGTTCCAGGCCTCCCTCCTTGGCTTGTAGGCGGCCGGCTTCTCCCTGTGTCTCTTCACATGCTCTTCCCTCTGTGTGTATCTCTTTTTATAAGGATACCAGTGATATCAGATTAGGGGCCCACTCTACTCCAGTATGATCTTAACTAATTATACTTGCAATGACCCCATTTCCAAATTAATTCATGTTCTGAGGAACTGAAGATTAGGACTTCAAATATGAATCTGGTGGGGGGCAAAATTCAACCTGTAACAGCTTGCATTTCTCATTTATATTGCATCTTCTAGTAGTTTGATGGTAACTTGATTTGTTTTCTTTTAGCAAGTATTTATAATTGTTTTTCTAAGCAGTGGGTACCTAAAGTTAGATAAGTGTCCTCAGGCACACAGACTACCCTGGCCTGATTTATCTTTTGATTCTCAGAACCAAGCACAGCGGCAAGCACAAAGCACGACTCTATAAATATTTGATTCCTGGCAAAAAGAAAAAAAAAGGGGGGGGAGGATTCTGCTTATTTTAGATCTTCTCTAGTGACAAAAACATTGCTTTTCCATTGCCTTAATGAGTTCAAGGCTTTGTGTTGGTCCAAAATTAATGATTCTTACAAATGTGAACATCTTAATTTAAACATCTAGGTTGGATGTCTGTGTGAATTCATCAGGAACAACATCCTGCTTTACCTTGGTTTCTTGACTGGCTAGGTCAGAGGGTCCCAGACATATATAAGAAATCAGGATTAAATGTGATCTTAATCTAGTTCTTCCCCCTTGTTTTACAGGTAAGGGTTCTTATCCCAGCATAACTGCCCACAGTTACATGGCCAGTTTCATGTTGAGTCAAGCCCAAAATGGCCTCTCTCCTCTCCCACTGCCCTTTCTATGACATGGGGCCGCCTTTACTTCCTACACTGTGTAAACAGCTAATTCTTCCCAGCCTATGAGGTTGGGAGAGAACAGATGAGGACTGCAAATACCACACGCTCCACCTTCTCAAATCGTCACGTCCATTGAGACGGCGTGGCATCACACCAGAGGGAAGGTGGGACATGGAAAGTTCATCCATTATTATCCACAACTTGTGAGGGCTGAGCCTCAGCCCTGAGGCTGCCTGGTGGAGAGATCAACTTCAGGGGCAGGAAAACAGGTGGGTACCTGCGTTCAGGGCTTTGATGGGCTTCAGAGAGAACGCTGCCCCACAGAACCCTCCCTCAGGACTGATGCTAACACTTCTTAGCAAGCCTTTCTTCTCTGTTATATACCTGGGACACTAAAGGCCAGGAAAAATAATAAGCACCACAACAATTGACATTTAATGGCCCCTGGCCACGTGAAGGACATTGTGCTAAGTACTTGACGTGCGTAATCTCATTTAATCCTCACCACTACAGTATGGCATAGGCACCGGTATTATTCCCAATTTACTAGAAAGTTAAGCAACCCACTCACAGTCCCAGAGCCTGAGGGTTAGCACTCCATCCAAATCCAGTCAGTCTTTAAAGGCTATACAAACATCAGCCAGGTGGCTTAAGGCAAGTCACTCAACCTCTCAGAACTTCAGTATATGGTGTCAATTGGGGATAATGATACCTACCTTGCAGATATGTCATGCAGACTAGATATAATACATGGAAAGTGCTTAGCACAGAGTCTATCTGTATTGCATCAAATTCTTCATACAGAGAAGCTGTTTTAGTGTCCTCTTCCTAGTTATTCTCTTTTACTAACAAAAATTCATGGGAGAAGAATACCATGAATTAGGTATTAGGTCTCCTAATACCTCTGTAAGAAGTATGGAAGGAGGGCACAGTGAGGGCACTGGGAGGCCATAGGGTTATGGACACAGTGAGAGAACCCAAAGGACACTTTACTTATCCCAGTTTGGTCCAGGTCTGTCCAGCCAAAGGAAGACAGGCTATTATCCATGTCATAAAGCTAGACAAGGGATATTTATGGACTGGACAATGGAGAGCCTCACTTGACTAGTCAAGGGCATTATTCCTGGAACCCAATGAGATTCCCAGGGGAAAACTGAGCTCACATCTATAGTAATACAATACCCATAGCATGGAGCAGTTGCAGTGCACCAATGCCAGCGTCTTACATATTACTGTCCATCTCATCCTCACAGCAGCCCCAACAAATGGGGATTATTCTGCCTATTTCAATAGAGGAGCATGCAAACCTAAGTCTGCTTTATTTACAAGCCCATGACCTTAAAACACTGTACCTATTAGAAAAGTTTGGTCGTAAGGGGGAAAAAAATCAATTCAAGATACTATAAGTAAAGGGGAAATATTGTTATGTAAATAATATTTCAGATTCCTGAGTAAGGAGCCAGAACTAGGAATAAAAATTGTCTATGTATTCATTGGTCGCTATCTCTCCATCTTTTGTATCAGTTTTCTTTTCCTCTTTGTAGAAAACCCTTCTACACTTTCTCAGCCCTATTGTAGAATCAGCCATTCTATACTTCTGAAGTTATCTACTACTGGTCCATCCTATGAAGACTTCTTTTCAAATACCCAGAGAAGAATTCTATTAGTCCCTCTCAAGTCAGTTGTCTTCCAGTGTTTGTTCTGGCTGGGGGCCAGCAAAAACATGGCAAGCAGGATCCATCCTGTGTATTTCAGATAATAGAGAAAGGGATTGATGCTCAGGGGTAGATAAACACTAGAAAAGATATCTTCTAGAGCTGTACTTCTTTCCTATAAGATATTCAAGCATTTTTTTTTTCATTTCAGAAAATTCAAACCAAGTATGGTCTGTATTAAACAAGTATTAATTGAAGAATGCATCTTTATTAGATGTTTAGTAGCTAAAGACATTGATTTAGTCAGAGAAATTAGTGAATCTGGAATTTGGAGTAGCCAAGGAAAGTAAAACACACCAGACCAGTCTACTAGCAGAGTCTTTCTGTGTTGTCTGTGTTCCACAGCAGTGTTGTCCATAGAAATAAAATGCAAATCACATAAGCAATTTCAAACATTCTACTAGTGAAAGTAGTGAAAGGAAAGAGATAAAATTCATTTTGATAACATAATTTGTTTAACCTGATATCCAAAATATTATTTTAACATACAATCAATATTAAGTATTAATTATTAATGAGACATTTTTACATTTTTTTGTACTAAGTCTTCAAAATTTAATGTGTATTTTACATCTCAGTTTGGATGCTATATTTTAATTGGGAGTATCTGATCTGTATTTACATTTTCCATTGAAAAAGTAGACCCTATAATCATGCTCCATTATTTTACATCATCTCTCCTTAGTTATATGGGATGAAATGAAACTAATTCAAGGGTTTCTAGTTATTTCTCACTGAGCTGGTTTATTGCTCAGATTGTTTCTACGTAGAGACGATCATGGATAAAAATGTCCATGCTGGGATTGCGGGCTCCCATCCACAAAGGAAAAAATAGCTATTAACAGAAACTGGAAGATACCTTTGTTCACTTCTTTGTTTGGTTTACACAACAAGAAATATTTTTTTTTTTTTTATCAATTGAACTGATTACGTTGAATCTTTTTGAGATTTTTATTTTTACTTTTTGGGTTTTTTTTACATTGAAAAAAAAATCAGATTTCCTCAGGAGAACGCTTTCCTTGTCCTCTGAAATTCTGTAATTGCAGGGGAAAGAAGGTCAGGAGATGCTGACGGTGCAAATCACTGATGACAAAATGTTAATTCTTACGGACAGCACTTCTTAGCAAGGAAATAACAGCCGCTATGGAAAGCACCCAGGCAAGACTTTCAAACTGAATGACGGATCTTGAGCTTCTGGCAGAAGCCGGCTGGGTGAGGGGCTGTGAGTAAAATCACGTAAAGATCACAGGCGCCTCTCACGCTCTCCTCTCCTTGGTATTGCTGGGCTTGACAGGGCCTCGGCTTTTCTTATTCTTTTTATTAGTGTTTCGATATTGGGAGGGAAGAGACAGCTCCAGCTCCTTTTTCTTGGCATCCCAGTCTGGGTCCCGCTCATCCAGGGGCAGCCCCCTCTGCAGAGCGGCGCGGCGGTGGTCCTGGCACTCGAGCTCGGCCCTAGGAAAGCAGGGGGCTGCTCTGAACGCGGGAGCAGCCGGGGCCTCTCTTCCTGCGCTGCTCACACAGGGTAATGCAGCAGCCCAGGAGGAAGGAGGCCACGTGTCAGCATCTCCAAATGTACACCTAAGGAGGTCCCACACACTAAAGAAATGAAAACTCGTGCGACTGCAGTGACATGTTAACAGACTCAAAGATGGTCACTAGGCTTGAAGAAGATGCTGCTAATTCTTAAAGTGCTCACATTTATAAAGCAACCTGCCTATGATTGGGAGGCTGTTTTCTTTTGTTTATTTTTAATTGTATTATTCCTAATAGTAAGAATGATGTATGGTATTTGTATGAAATTGAAAAGTAGAGAAACATATAAGAAAGAAAATAAAAATCACGCATAATGATATATGTATTATATGGATGGATGGATTATATAAAAATATAGATAATCGTAGATGGATGGATGGATAATAGATAAACAGATAAACACACGGACAAAGGGATTATCATACACACATGGACAATGAGAAGTTTTGCATATGGAGCCAAAGGTGAGTATGTGACTTGTTTGAAAACATTGGTGAAAGTCACTTCATAGAGATAAAATTTGAACCAGTATGAGGACAAACGGGATTAGAAAGGCTAAGTGATCTATGGGCAGGGCAAACAGCATCTTGAGTGTAAAAAGCACGTTTCATTCAAAGCACAACAAATCTGCTTGTCCCTCCCTGCCCCCTCCCCAGGCTAGAAATGACCTTTCAATCTTCAGACCACAGAATCTTCAGACCTCCTCTGCCTTGTCACTCTCTATCTTGTATTTAGGTTATTTATGTAAACAAGCGATCTCCTGTCCCAGACAGGGAACTTCTTGATGTCCGGCGCTGAACCTGACTCATCTTTAGGCTCTTTTTAGTGTCCTACTCAATGACCTAAGCATAGTAGGACTCAAAAATATTTGTGGCATGAGTGATTTATTGCTTAGGCAGGCTGAATCAAAAGTTAAATTGTTCCAGGTGATGCCTAGGATATTCGGAAAATTGTTAAATACTGTCTACGCTTCTTTCGAAATTCTCTTTTGTCCTTTTTGTTCATCATTCTAGCCTGGGACCTCACTTACTCACAAGAAATTCCTTAGGTGATTTCCTTGCCTGAAGTGTCTCTTCACTTCTACCTACACAGCACCACTGGCACCTTCCCGGTTACACCAGTAAATTGCTAAGGTATCTATTCCAGCTTCTCAGTCCCCTGCTGAGTTCACACTCATCTGCCTGCCCGGCTCACTATGGTCACCCACCCACTCGCCCGACCTTAACCTCTATTCCTCTCTAGCGTGAATCTCTGCTTAGCCAGGCCACCCATCCTGCACCGTCCCTTTACCTCCTCACGTATACAAACCATCTGTGCCTTCCAAGTTGTGCCTTCACTCCAAATCAACAGTTTTCCTCCCTCCTCCATTAGCCAGATCTTAGCTATCTTTCAAGGTCCAGACTAATTTCCCCTTAATCAAGGATTCTTCTTTCTAAACCCTTTGTCAGAAGGGAAGTTCCTAGCAGGAGATGCTGATATGTAGAAATGACTGGCACATGATGTGATTGACCTCTGTCCTTTTTGTCTGCTCATCACTGCGTGGGTACTTTCCAGGGTAATAGCGCTCCCCACTATTTGCGGGGAAGTTAGGCTGAGATCATGTATCATGTTCATCCATCCACAGGTCACTAGGGAAGGGTTGGAGATTACTCAGAGAAAGTCAGTAGAGGACAGCCAAGGACGCGACCATGAGGAATTTCAGCATTTAAAAGGTATGCAAGAGTAAATCATGAGATTTATTCTTAGGGAAAGTGCATAAAAAAATCATGAGACATGATAAGAGAGGTAAAAGGAAAAGTAAAAGAGAGAGCATCAGATAAAGCAAGGAAGAAGAGTTTCAGGAATGTCAAATACTGAATTAAGTAGAGATAAAATGTGTATTGAGAAGAGGCTGTTGGTTTAGCAAGAAGGAGCTCCCTAGTAACTTGGGTGACAGCTGATTCAGTTCAAGGATGGGGGAAGAAGTCTGAAAAGTGGGTGAGGGTGAGAAAGTAGAGACAATTGTGCAGATTGATGTGTAAGTAGCTTAGAAGTATAGGGAGGAAGAAAGACGCAACAGAAGTGAGAGGAGCTTTGACTTTTTGTGTGTTTAATAGAATCTATTTGAACATGTTCACACACCAAAAGGAAGTCAAGGGAAGGAATAGAAAAAACTAAAAATACAGGAGAAAGAATGAAAATATAACAAATACGTGAATGATGGTCTTGTAGAATAGCAGTCCCCAGCCTTTTAGCACCACAGACTGGTTTCATAGAAGACAATTTTTCCATGGACTGGGGTCAGGGGGATAGTTTGAGGATGATTCAAGCACATTACATTTATTGTGCAGTCAAATCTCTCTGCTAATGATAATCTGTATTTGCAGCCTCTCCCTGGTGCTAGCATCACTGCCTCAGCTCCACCTCAGATCATCAGGCATTAGAATCTCATAAGGAGTGTGCAAACTAGATCCCTCACATGTGCAGTTTACAGTAGGATTCGAGCTCCTATGAGAATTTAATGCTGCTGATCTGACAGAAGGCGGAGCTCAGGTGGTGATGTGAGCGATGGGGAGTGGCTGTAAATACAGATGAAGCTTTGATCACTCACCCACCACTCACCTCCTGCTCTGTGGCCCATTTCCTAACAGGCCACTGAGGGGTACCAGTCCATGGTCTAGGGGTTGGGGACCACAGCTGTAGAAGACATAAAGGATTGGATCAAGGGTCCATATGGAGGGATAACACTTTTCACAGGAGGGACAGGAAGGCAAAAAGGAACTGTTATCACAGTTTATAAAATCTATGGATGTATGGCTTGAGAAATGTATTCCCCATGGCTTCAATATTCTCTCTGAGGCAGAAGACTCCCCCTCTGAGAAGCTCAGGTGTGATGGGGAATTGTCAAGAAGAATTGGAATTGTCAAGGAGAGGGTATGACAGGAAGAGACAGCCAAGTTGCTCTGAGGGCTCCACTAAAGGAGGAAATCATAAATGTTCTGGGGATATCCATCTACTTATTTATGAGATTATTTCTAGCTGACCATGCATAGGAGTGGGGAAGATAGAGATTCATCCAAGGTTGGGAATTCTGGGTTATATGCTACAAAAGGACCAAGGGTTGGGAAGTTAAGACTAGCAGGAAGAGCATGGAAGAAATTGTATACCATGATGTTCAAATGGCAGGGGAAATTAGTGACACCTTCAGGCAGGTGATAGATTTGGAGAAAAAGGACAAGTTGAATGACAAGAGACCTTCAAAGACCTGTGTGATGAACAGGAAATGATAAAACGAAGGGAGCTACAGTCACACAGTATGTCGGAGTTTTAAAAAGTTCAGAGAACAATGCTGATGCCAAGGTCCACAGTGGATGGAGATCATGGAATGTGGGGGATAACAGCAGAATTAGGGAGAAGAGACAGTCTGCAAATGAGGACTTGAGGTTCTGCCTCTTTACTCCCAAAATCACCTCAATTGTGATTTTGAATATTTTTAATGTGAGACACCTCTTTTAAGAGAGAGTCTCTTGGGTTACTTCTACTGATTACCAATCTCATCCCAGGCAAATATTTTTTTAGTTTAACATTCTGAAGATAACTGTATTTTGAAGTTCTTAGGAGGGCATTTCACTGCTGTCCTCCTCCCTGACCATGAACTGCCCCTACAGATAGATCTGCTGTCTGTCTCACTTGGTTCCCAAGCAACAATGCCCTCCCTCTGTGACTCTGCTTTTTCTTGTATGAATTACTTTTTGACTCAATCAAATTATAAATTACTAAATTTTATTTCCATCCCTTTCAGAGCTATAACTGCTATGTACATAATTGGTACTTAACTATGTTTAAATGCTTGGTAGAATGAAAAAATGAACAAATGCTAGACAAATTTCTATTTTGGTGTGTGGGTACGTAGGGGGTTCATAGATGAACATAGAAGTTTAAAAAGATAGAAAGGTCCTGAAAAATAGAAAAAGTCTAGCTCACCAGCCTCATTTTAAATATAAGGAGACCAAGGGTCAGGAAGGAGACTTGACTTGTACAAGGCCACACAGCTAGTTTGAGACCTTTTGGAAAACTGAAAGTCATGATTCTTATACCATGTCCCATCATCAGACTTGATATCCCTACTCCCTTATCTGAGATCACTTTTGTATAATCTAAAACAATAGTTCAATGTAGTTTCACTCACAAACCAGTCATTTCAATGAAAAAATTAAATAGCTCAACTAAAAAATCAATAAAAACAGTCGTCCATTGGCTGAACTTCCTCGTTTCATTTTCATAGACCTGAGACCACCATGTCTGCCAAGACCTTGATCATAGACTCTTGTTTCTCTGCCCCTTCTGTAGGTGAAAAAATAAATAAATAAATAAACTTACTTCTCCAGAAATGCCATGCAGGCTTTCTGCCCATAGATCTGTGCGATCCTCTTTGGTGTGTCACCGAAGAAGTCTGGGGCGTCAATGGCTGCATGCAATGCGTGGAGAGTTCTGAGCACATTCAGATGGCCTGACTCAGCTGCAAAATGAGCAGGGGTCCAGCCCACATCGGTGACCAGGCAGGGCCTGGCTCCATATTCTATCAGGAGGTGCACCACTTCCATTTGCCCTTATATGGACCAAGAAGAAATAGGATGAGGGTAAGATAAAAATGTCTCTGGTGGCCTGAGGCCAGGGCCAACCTAGGTAACACAATACTTTGAGGAGCCTCCAGTTTCCTGTCATCATCCCGTCCTTCCTTCTTCCCCTTCTTCCCAGGCACTCAGGGCCCTACCCTCATCCCATGAACCTTGCCCCAGCCTGAGCCTGCACCCTCCCAGTGGTTTCTGTACTCTTCCCGGGGACCTCCCCTCCCCTGTCCACTGCCTCAGGCCCTGCTAGGAATCTTGCTTTCTCTCCCAAGTCACACTACACCTGCCTATTGCAAGGGTTCTTTATCCTTTTGGCAGTCTCAGTGCTGACTTCAAAAACAAATGTTTTAAGTCCCACTTAACTTTAGGTGGTTAAGAGCACAGGCTTTCTAGTCGACAGATGTGAGTTCATATCCTGAAAATATCACTTGCTAACAAGTGGCACCTTGGACAAGAAACAAATGTCTGAGGCTCAGTTTCTTCATTTGTAAATTAGGGATATTACCTTGTTGAATTCTTGTGGAGTGCAAGTGAAATCACAGACATAGAGTACACAGCGCAGTGCCCAGCACATAGCAAATGCTCACTAAAAGGCACTGTAGTATAGTTACCATCACGTAGTACTTAGATTTCTGCAAAAATATCCTAACTAATTTCTCTGCAGCCAGTCTTGCCAACCCATTCTCCATGCAGGAGTCAAAACAAACTTTTAAAAAGCAAGGTTGACTACAACACATTCTTACTTAACGTTCTTCAGTGGTGTTCTATGCCAAAGCCCTCACAAGCCCATTGGCTGAGTTTTTGCCACTAGCCTCCTCCAATTCTCTAACTGAGCCATGTTTGGCATGGGGGATTCTGTGATGAATGAGACAAAGACCCTATTCTTCTCCATGATGCTCCATTCCTGGAAGAGCTTGAGAGAGCAAAGGATTAATACTGAGAACAGATTATATGATAGGCACTGCACACACATCGTCTTTCTGAATCCCCATCCCGGGACTCCAAAGTAGCGTTTCTGCCCCCCATTATAGAGATGAATAAACTGAGGCCCAGAGATGCTAAATCACTTGCTTGAGGTGCTACAATTAGTAAGTGGCAGTGTCAGGATTGAAATGTTCCATCTGGCCCCAAAGAAGTGTTCTTTCCACTCTTGCATACGGCCTACTGACTGATATCCTCATGCATGGTGGACTCAGAAGGATGGCTCTACCCAGGCATTGCCCACTCACCTCTGATTGCAGCCCAGTGAAGTGGAGTCCGGTCATTCCAGTCCACATCCTTGTAGTTTGGGTCACAGAGACCTTTCTTCAAAATCTTTCTCACTAAATGATAGTCCCCTACAGCCACAGCTTGGTGGAGCTTTGTCATGTCTGACATTTTGGCCAATTCCATGGCAGAAGAGAACTGTGGGAGAGACATGCCACTTGGGAAATACTATACAAGCCTTTATTTAGTGAGTGATTCCAGGGACTCCTGTGTCATTGATTTTCTTTCCTGCCTCATGACTTTGCTTCTAGCGTTGCATCCTGTGTGTGCTCTGCTGAGTGTGTACTTAGATCTTAGCTACTGTGGTTAGTGCATGCCAGTTCCCTATTCCCAAAACTATTGCTACATACAGAATTATGTCCAAACTCATGGGCTGGCACTCTGCTATCCGGCCTCAAACCACCTTCCAATGCTGTTTCTTATTCCTACTTCAAAGTTTCAGTAGTGTTACCTTTAGATAGTTGTATAATTCCATCTTAATTTTCTTATTTGTAGAATAAGTATAATCTGCCAGGGTTACTGTGAAGATAAGTGTCAATCCACATGAAAAGTCTATACTGGATTCAGAGCAGGTGCTCTGTGGAAATTAAATACTATTGCTACACTAGTTGGGGTGCTAAAAAGATGCAAACATACAAATAAATAGCTCAAAATAGTTATTAATGCTATGCCATAAACCAGTAGTTCTCAAACCATAGTCTATAGACCCTTAGAGATCCCTGGGGCTCTTTCAGGGGATCCAAACTGTTTTCATTATATTAAAATGTTATGGGCCGTGTTCACTGTGTGGACAATTACCCTGATGGTTCAAAAGAAATGGCGCAGAAAACAGCTGGTGCCTGAGCACAAAGCAGGGCAGTGACACCAAACTGGACTAGTAGTCATGCTGTTCACCACATACGAATAGTAAAAAAAAAAAAAAAAAAAAGCCAATTTCATAAGAATACCCTAAATGAAACAATTAGAATTATTTGTATTCAATCTTTTCCTTTGATTATATAACGGGATAAATGTTATTTAAAGTATTATATAGTGAGATGTATCAACATTGAAAAATATTCATCACCCTGTGGACCAATATTTTCCATATTACAAGTATAGGATGTTACAAAATCATGCATGGTAAAGAGATCCATTCGAGATAGACCAACGGATTTTAATTAAACAGCACAGAAAATGCTGATATCATTTCAGATTCCACATTGCAACTGTAACCACACCAGACCAATCTGGCTCAACTTTTATGCAACAAAATTGTGAGTTGTTTTTAGTTGCCATGGACCCCACCCCCCCGCCCAGGGTTAAGGTCACATAATATGAGCATGCCCAGATGAACCAAGCATGCAACCACAGGCAGAAACTCAGTGCTTGGACCAAGGAGTGGGGACTGAATTAAGAAGGGGACAGACACCGCATGATAGGATCCAGTCCGATCACACCTTTGGCATCACCTCATTGCAAGATCCAATCAGCTCATCCCTCATTAACCTCTGTCTATAAACCCAGCCCAACCTCCTTGCTCAGCCACACACTGTTTTGGGAACTACCTGCAGTGTTATCTTTACTTGTGTCAGCTAATAAAACACCCTTGCTATAACCAACTTGGCCATGTCTATTGGCCTGATACCTGCCAAGTAAATGAACCCCTCTGTTTGGGAGGTAACACCACTAAACTGTAAGATGCTACCACTTGTCCAATTTTGGTGTAGTGTCAAAGAATATCCATAATTATCTGAAAATACTACTCCTTTTTCCAACTTTATATATATAAATATATTTATGTGTGCATATATGTATGTGTATATATACACACACACATATATAAAGATTTTCTGTATATGCTTCAATAAAACAAAGCAACAAAACAACAAATGCAGAAGCAGATGAGAGGATTCGGCCATCTTCTATTCAGCCAGGCATTAAAGAAATTGAGGGGGGCATGGAGTAAACCAATGCCACTCTTCACGTGACTATTGTTTTGAAAAACATATTTTTTCATAAAAAATTATATACATATTATGGTATAATGAGTTTATACAGTTTTTAAAATGAACTAATCAACATTTAAAATTTTTCTCAATTTTAATTTCTAAGAGAGTAAATATTGATAGCCATAACAGACACAAATAAAAACTCGTAGGAATTCTAAATAATTTTGAAGAGTGCAAAGAATTCCTGAGACCAAATATTTGAGAACTGCTGATATAAACAAATGAGGAGCTGAGATAGAAAACAAGAGTGGGGGCAGAGCCACTTGAGATGGGGCCATTGGGAATGCCTCTTTGATCTCAAGGTTTAATTTGAGATCTCTAGAAGGAACTGGAGTCACAGTTACCAACTGTGACCAGCAGTAGCAGCGGCAACATCCTGGGGAACTTGTTAGAAATGCAAATTACTGGGCTCAACCCCAGATCTACTAAATCTGAAACTCAGGTGAGTCTGATGTACCCTGAAACGTGAGAAAGGCCCTGGAGGGAGAGAAAGAAAAGTAAACATAACTAAAATGCAATGCCCTAAGTGCCCAGGGGACAGAGAGAAAGAGCCATGTTCTCTAAAATTGACCTAAACTGGGTTCAGAAGGGATGGGTAAGAGACACCTTGGCGACTGAGAGTGGTAGAAGATCCCAAGCCCAGGCATAGACGTCTATGGCCAGGAGGCACACGCTGCAAAATGCAAGTAGCTCCAACTTTAATGTGAAGATCAGGGGTTGACAAACTTTTTCTGTAAAGGGCCAAATAGTAAACATTTTTATGCCAAGAAGCAAAATTGAGGCTGTTATCTGAGAACTTCATAGGAGAGAAAACTCCTGTCCCACCTAGCACCATTTTCCTAGGGTAGATCAGTCCACCCTCCTTGTGCCCAGCAGCCCTCAGCTGGAGACATTCTCAGGGCAGGCCTAAGGGGGGATGGTCAGCTTTGTTATCTGCTCTAGTGACACCCAGATCCCAGCCAGCAATCCCTCCTCCTGGAGAGGCCATCTCAACTCGGCAGGTGGCCAGACACAAGGGTTCGCAGAATCACAGATTCCCATACTGAGATTTCATGGCTTGGTCCCAGCAGTTGCCAACAGCAGAGTCCCCAGTGTGTAGATGGTGACCAGCAGGGCCCTGGGCCGCAGCCAGGCACAGCTGTGGGCTGCAGGGGCAGGTGCTGGTGTTATAGTTCAGAACCCGAGAAAAGACCACCTTAACACCAGATTAGACCAGATTGATCAAAATAGGAGTTTATTCAGCCGGCTGGGCATACTCTCTACCCACTCTGGGACAGATTTTCAGAGAGCAGCCCCGAGTCATGAGAAGCCGGCCCTTTTAAAGGAAAAAAAAAACCACACTCTAAAAATATCTAATTAAGCAAGCACAGTTACAAAAGCAAAGAAAAGCATTAATCTTAGCTACGACACATTTATTATCTTGTTTAAGCACCATCGGGGGGGTTAAAGCTTTGAGGTGAGTTTTCAGGAATTACTGATTGCAACTCAGGTTTGATTTGAAACAGGATGACTATGGTTAATTAAAATGTATTTTACCT
>CAUYRT010065239.1:0-12341 GCA_963574885.1 Lepilemur ruficaudatus | reverse complement strand
ATTAATTTCTTTCTATTTATAGTAGAGACGGGGTCTCGCTCTTGCTCAGGCTGGTCTTGAACTCCTGACCTTGAGCTATCCACCCGCCTCGGCCTCCCAGAGTGCTAGGATTACAGGCGTGAGCCACCGCGCCCGGCCTTCTGTCTGCTTTTTTATCCTTTTTTCTTTGTTTCTTTCTTTCTATTTATCTTTTCATTTTGAGACAGAGTCTCACTCTGTTGCCCTGGCTAGAGTGCAGTGGCATCATCATAGCTCACTGCAACCTCAAGCTCCCAGGGCTCAAGCTATACTCCTGCCTCAACCTCTGAAGTGGTGGAGACTACAGGCATGTGCTACCATGCCCAGGTCGTTTTTATATTTTATAGAGATAAGTTCTCACTATGTTGCTCAGGCCTCAAACTCCCAGGCTCAGCCTCCCAAATTGCTGGGATTACAGGCATGACCCACCATTCCCAGCTGGTTTTTTAAAAATTTTCTTAACAGTATCTTTGGAAGAGAAGTTTTAAATTTTGATGAAGTATATTTATCACTTTGTTTTTATGTTTTTATCAATTTGTTGTATTTATCAATTTGTTCTTTTATGGGTCATGCTCTTATATCATATCCAAGAAATCTTTGCCTAACTCAAGGTCACAAAGATTTTTGCCTAATGTTTTCTTCTAGAAGTTTTATAGTTTTGTGTTTTACATTTAGGTCTATGATCTGTTTTCCTTGAAGGACACAAACTACCTGAAAACATATATGTATATATATATATATATATATGAAATAGAATTTGTAGATAAAGACCTTCCCACAGAAGATTTTTAACTTTTAACTTTTGCCACTTCTATTCAACATTGTACTGGAAATTCTAATCAGAGCAATTAGTCAAGAAAGAGAAATAAAAGGCATCCAAATTGGAAAGAAAGAAGTAAAATTATCTCTATTCACAGATGAAATGATCTAATATATGGAAAGTTCTCAAGAATACACACAAAAAAAATACTATCAGACCTAATAAGTGAATTTAGCTGCAGGATACAAGATCAACACACAAAAATCAGTTGTCTTTCCATATACTGGCAATAAAAATTCCAAAAATAAAATTAAAGAACAATTTCTTTTATAATAGCATCAAAAAAAATAAGATAGGCCGGGCGCGATGGCTCACGCCTGTAATCCCAGCAGTCCTGGAGGCAGAGGTGGGAGGATCGCTTGAGCTCAGGAGTTAGAGACCAGCCTGAGCAAAAGCCAGGCCCGTCTCTACTAAAAATAGAAAGAAATTAGCCAAACAACTAAAAATAGAAAAAATTAGCAGGGCTTGGTGGCGCATGCCTGTAGTCCCACCTACTCGGGAGGCTGAGGCAGGAGGATCGCTTGAGCCCAGGAGTTTGAGGTTGCTGTGAGCTAGGCTGACGCCACCGCACGCTAGCCCAGGCAACACAGTGAGACTCTGTCTCAAAAAATATATATAAAATAAAAAATAAGGAATCGACAGGCTGCGCGCTCCCACCGCGCTGCCCGCACTCAGTGGCCGTCTGGCGGGGACTGGTGTGGCCACGGCCAGTCGAGGTTGCCTCAGCCAGGCAGGGTGAGGTGAGGGGGCGCCTGGAAGCCACGTCCCTCACTGTGGCCCCTCCCTGGGGACCCTGGCCCCGGCCCCCGTGGTGGCAGAGTGGGCCCAGCAACACCAGTGAAGTCGGCACCGGAAGCTGTTCCTGGAGTCTTTGAAAAATACGAGACGAGTTCTGTTCCTACCTGTCTGTTTCTTTCCAAAAAGTCCCAGAAAACCTACGGATGAGACGCTGCACCTGCCCAGAGTGGACCAGGAAAATTCAGCGACGCGCTTCTGACGCCTTCTTCACAGAGCTCCGCCGGAGGGGCCAACTCGTGCTGCCCCGCGCGTCCTGGAGACTCTCCCCAGGAACCGCGGCCTTTCAGCGGGGAGAGGGAGCAGCTTCCTCACGAATATAGTATTTAATTTAGCAGGGTTTCTTTAATTTAATTTTGGTTTTTTTTTTGAGACACAGTCTTGCTTTGTTCCCCGGGCTAGAATGCCGTCACGTCAGCCTAGCTCACAGCAACCTCAGACTCCTGGGCTCAAGTGATCCTCCTGCCTCAGCCTCCCGAGTAGCTGGGACTACAGGCATGCGCCACCATGCCCGGCTAATTTTTCCTATATATTTTTAGTCAGCTGATTAATTTCTATTTTTTTTAGTAGAGACGGGGTCTTGCTGTTACTCAGGCTGGCCTCAAATTCCTGAGCTCAGACGATCCTCCTGCCTCAGCCTCCCAGAGTGCTAGGATTAGGTGAGCCACCGCGCCCGGCCAATTTGATATATTCTTTATGGATATATATATACGTATGCAGTAAAACCACAAAAACATAAATGATACATAGTAATAATTTCAGAATAGTGGTTACCACTGATTAGTGGAGAGGAATGGGTCTTATTTCCAACTATCTCAGAAATTTTATTTCTTAATTAAAAGAAAAAAAATAACGCACATACGGCAAAGAATTAGCATTAGCTACATCCGGACGATAGCTACATGAGTGATAAAGCAAGAGGAGTGCTAAGGGAAAGGGAATAACACATGGCAAGTCTTGGTGGTAACGGAGTGGGCACTGGAGCTAGAAGCTAAAGCTGGGGCCAGACAATGACAGTGAGGTAAGAAATGTACTTACTGAGGTGTACAGGACAGAAATACAAAGCAGTGCTCAATGGTTAATAGCACAAACTCTGAATGGAGCCAGAATGCCTGGGTTTGAATACTGGCTCTATGATTTGTTAGCTGTGTGACTCTGAACAAAGCAATTTCCTCAACTATAAAACAGCAATAATAATAGCACTTATACCATAGGTTACTGTTAGAATTATATAAATGTTAGCTATTATTATTCCCACCTTTTCCACACGATATACCAAAACAACAACAAGAGAAAAACAAAGCCACACGAGGGTAAACTGGGAGTAGTTGGCTTGCTGGGGGCCCTAAAAGTCCCAGATGATCATTCAGCCATTCTGAGGGCTGAGGGGACCAATATTTCTGGGCAGCACAAAGGTTAGGAAAGTAACCTCAGTGTGGTGGTAAGCTGCTTGTGGAGCACTGAAATTTAGGAAGGAGTGGGAAGTGAAGAAGAGGCAGCAAGTGCAGAGGACTGAGGGAGCCTGGCTGTCAAAAGGACACAGTGCTTGCTATAAGAGAAAGTAGAGGGAAAGTAGAGAAGTTCATTTTTAGTAGAAATGGAAGAAACTAGAGAATATTTTTATGCTGATGGAGCCAAAACCAATAAAGGGAAAGGCAAAGACCCTAGAGAGGGAGTAACTGATGGAAAGAGATCTCTGAGCAGTAGCCGGGCATATATGCTAGGATTAGTTTGAGAGCAGAAAGGACACAAATTCCAGTGTGACAGCAGCACAGGAGGAAATGACAGGTGGGAAAGAGATACATTTGTTGAGATGGTACAAAAGTAGTTCTTGTGCAATGGCTGCTATGGGTAGTGAGCACACCAGCTGAGACGGAGGTGAGAGGGGTAGAGTGGTTTTGTGAGGAAGAACATGGAGAAGCTCTAGAATAGCCACTAAAAAATGGAAGAACTGACCATGAGCAGAGAATGTAGAACAGTAATGAAGGCTCAGCTAAGTTTGGGGACCATGAATATGCAGTGGCACCAACCTGCAAGACCATGATTTTTCCTAGCACTATCCAGCAGTCTACAAGTGCAGAGAAGGTGGGAACATTGATACAAGGCTGAATGCAACAGAAGGAAAAACAGGACAAAAGCTCATGATATTGGCAAGAAAGTTTAAATGATGAATCATGGCATGTCTATGCTGGATAAGAAAGAGAAGGCAGGAAAGGGTGAAAAGAGGGAGGAAAAAGGTTTGGAATCAGAGGCTAATAATACATAATTAAAAAGAAACAGAGTAGGACTATGTGGGAGCTGGAAGGATAGGAGGCTTAAACAAAAGAACAGAATGTGTGAATTAAAGGTTTTAGTGGCAGAGCAAATCCTAGTGATAATAATGCCTAGGTTGAAGCCACATGGAATACTGGCTAAAGTGAGAAGGGCTGAAGGTCAAAGGAATTGAAGTGAAGAAAACAAGAGGTTACAGTTTTGGATGAGACACCCACATTGGTCCTAAAATCACCTAGGTCACTAGTAAAACTTGGAAAGGAAAACGTGTGAAGAAACAGTGTGAGATGAAATCAGATGGCTTATGAATCTACATAACTATGGTATATGAAACTACATAGACTTGACCACGTAGGATTGGCCTACATCATGGGCCTTTTATACTGCAATATTTTAATCTAAAGTTGGCAAGAATTTAATACATGGATGTTGTGCCATTAAACGTCAGGCTATCAACTGTGTACTAGACTCAGAGATGTGATACCAAGGTAGAAGCAGAGTCAAGAGGTATTCTTACGAGACTGCATGTTTAAAAGCATCATAGGCACCATATCCAGGTCTCTTGTACTTGTCATCAAAGACCCAGGCAGTCCTCTGGAATAGGCTTTCCAATTGCTCATCTTTGGTGTATTCTAACACCTCAGCAACATGACGAAGAATGCTATAAACCTAGAAAGAAAATGAAGAGCTCAACAATTCAAGGATAAGAGATCTACAAAAAAAAAAAGATATTTTTACATTTTAGTAGACAGCATAATTTGACAATAGTTCCTTAACAACAAAAGATCTCCATTCAATTAATAGTGTCCAGCTTAAAAAAAGAGAAAAAAAATCTCCATACAAATTCTTTCTCCATAGAGAAATATTCATCATCCCATAATAATTAACTCAAGTGGGTACAAGTAAAAATAGTACACAATTTAGGGTCCTAAGTCCTGGATCAACAGGACAATTAACATCTTCGAATGTTTTCTCATGTGGAAAAAGAAGACACTAGTATCTCTCCTTCTTACTGCATAGAGCTCTTGCATAGATCATATATATACAAATACACGCTATAACCAGAAAATTATCAAATATAAGCTGTCACTACTCTATTCAAAAGTATAGAAAAAGGATTGAGATTTTAGTATTTCTTTTGCTGTTATCATTTAATAATTATCCTTCAATCTTACCCACTTGCCAAACTTTTTCTAACCTAAAAATAACAGGGTTTGGAGAAGGGAGGTTTTCATATTAGTTACACATGAAAATTGAGGAAAGGTACTAACACGGAAAAACTTCCATCTTAATCATCCCCATAAGATCTATTAACATACTCATTTTAACAATATCCTAGGGAGACAAAATATATGTAAGTTTTCTAGGGCAGTGCTTCTCAAACTTGGTGGGCCCCAAGACTTGGCATTTCTAATAAGCAGTCAGCTGATGCCAGTGCTGTTGGTCCAGAGACTACATTCTGAGTGGGAAGCTCCTAGAGTTTATTAAAAACAGCTTTCTGGTGATCAAGCATATGGCTTTTTATTCACCTTTTATAAAAAGCAAAAGAAAGCTATTAGGAAATCTTTTCTTTCTTTTTAAAAACAATTTCAGATGGAACACAAATCACAGCCTATGGGATGGCTAATGTCATCAACTTTCAAGGTTGCCTTCTGTTGGCAATGGCCTTACATTTTACAAAATCTGCTGGCTGAGATTTCATTCTTTTTTTGTGATTTTTTTTTCATGAAAGTGGCCTTTTATTTTTTCCCATTTATTTTTTATTTGTATATATTTATGGGGTACAAGTGCAAGTTTGCTATACTGATATACTGCATTGTGGTTAAGTCAGGGCCTTCAGTGCATACAATCACTGAAGCAATAAACACTGTACCCTCCAAATAATCTCCCATCACCCACTCCCCTCCTCCCACCCTAAAAAGAGACTTTACTGGTAGTGTTTTGAAATGTTTGAACCACATTGCATGAAAGTAAACAAATCAGTAAAATAAAGGAAAACATTTGGGTAATGGTCTGAGGGCTTTTAAAACTTTATTCTCTCTTCTATTGGGATTAGGCAAGATGTTTAAAATCTTCTCTTCATTCCAATATTATTTTTGGGGGCATTTTCTCTTGAGGACAGAAACATATGGCAGAAGAAAACAACAGACACCAGAAAAGGGCAAAGAAAGGAGAAACAAAGGAAATAATGCCATTAAGGACTGAGGGTGGGCCAGGAGCAGTGGCTCATGCCTGTAATCCTAGCACTTTGGGAGGCCAAGGCAAAGGATCATTTGAGGCCATGAGTTCAAGACCTGCCTGAGCAACATGGCGAGACTCTGTCTCTACAAAAAATAGAAAAATTCATTGGGCATAGTGGTGCATGTCTGTAGTCCCAGCTACTCGGGAGGCTAAGGCCGGAGGATCGCTTGGGCTCAAGAGTTTGAGGTTGCAGCGAACTATGATGATGCCACTACACTCTAGTCTGGGCAACAGAGCAGGACCCTGCCTCAAAAATTAAAACTGAGGCTCTGAGGATGTAGAGTGAGGGATAATCTAAAGAGGACCTGAGAATAGAGAAATACAGATAAAGCAATCAAATGGCTGCTCTTTACTAGTGCTTATTGTAGATGATAAGTAGGAAGGAAATTACAGCAAAAATAGTAAGAAAAGTAACTGGCCCCTGCCTTGCTTTCTTGGATTCAAAGACATTTTACAAACCCTTGCTCATTCTTAACATATAACAGCTACTTGTCTGTTTTTCTTCCCCCTGAACCAACCCCCACCCCCGAATAGGGTTGAAAGTCAAGAACTATGTGTTATGAAACATCCCAATCAGAAATAAGGTAAACCAGCTGAAGTCACTCATAGTTAATTTAACCTAAAATGGCTTCAAAACACTAAATTCCAGTATTGATGTGAAAATATTAGATCATCAGCAATGCTTCAAGGTAGTAGTACCATGAGATAAAAAAACAAGGTACTCATACTGCTTTGAAATTAAGACTTCAAATTATTTTTTCCATGTAACATGTAATTGGAAATAGAAACATAGAGTTATAAAAAATGTAGGTTTTAGTTTTCATTCTTCTGCCAAGAACACAAGCTAAGTATTTATTAAAGGCACAGATAGCAGACTAATTTGATTCAAAAACCAACTTACAGTTTTGGATTTTGTGAATTTGTCTTCACATTTGATTGCTTCCTCTGGAGAAACTCTTCTTTTTGACAAATCAATATATCCTATATGAGAAAATTTTGAAAAAAATTATCTCTATCCAGGTGCCAGTATACTACTATAAATAATCTCATAACCAAATTGTTTGATTGGCATACTTATAATTATTCCCTAATAAAACCATATCAACAAAATGCTACATAAGTACTGAGAACTGAAAATGCCTTATCTGAAATGCCTGGGACCAGAAGTGTTTCAGATTTTGGAATATGACTTTATATTATACTTATCAGTTGAGCATCCTTAATCTAAAACTTTTGAAATCTGAAATATTCCAGTGAGCATTTCCTTTGAGCATGATGTTGGTACTCAAAAAGTTTTGCATTTTGGAACACTTCAGATTTTGGATTTTTAGATAAGGGATACTCAACCTGTGTAAGATGAGAGATTTTTCTTTTTGTTTTGAGACAGAGTCTCACTCTGTTGCCCAGGCTAGAGTGCCATGGCATCAGCTTAGCTCACAGCAACCTTAAACTCCTGGGCTCAAGCGATCCTCCTGCCTCAGCCTCCCGAGGAACTGGGACTACAGGCATAGGCCACTATGCCTGGCTAATTTTTTTATATGTGTATATATATATATATATTTTAGTTGTCCAGCTAATTTCTTTCTATTTTTTTAGTATAGACGAGATCTCGCTCTTGCTCAGGTGGGTCTCGAACTCCTGAACTCAAACAAGCCAGCCTCCCAAGCAGCTGGGACTACGGGCATGTGCCACCATGCCTGGCTAATATTTTCTATATATTTTTTTAGTTGTCCAGCTAATTTCTATTTTTAGTAGAGACGGGTCTTGCTCTTGCTCAGGCTGGTCTCGAACTCCTGACCTTGAGCGATCCACCCGCCTCGGCCTCCAAGAGTGCTAGGATTATAGGCGTGAACCACTGCGGCCGGCCCTGGCCATAAAAATTTTGATTGTTAAATCAAACTGGCATTCCATACATCCTACATGGTCGTGGTTTATGCTCGTTTTATGTATTGCTAGTTTTGATAATTGTCTGTTTTACTATGAATTTTTGCATTTAGTTTTTTCAACAGATTTGGTCAGTAATTTTCCTCCCTTCCTCCCTTCCTAAATAATGTCTCTGTCAGGATTTCTTATCAGGGTTATCAAGTCCTCAAAAAATTAGTCATGCACTGCATAACACTGTTCGGCCAATGACAGACAACACATACTATGGTGGTCCCATGAGATCCTAATACTGGTGCTTGCTTTAGCAACACAAGTACTAAAATTGGAACGGTACAGAGAAGATTAGTGTGGCCCCTGTGCAACGATGACATGCAAATTTGTTAATATTTGTGCATATTTTAAAGAAAAAAATCACAATACCCTATTTTTACTATATCTTTTCTATGTTTAGATATACAAATATTTACAATTGTGTTACAACTGCCTATTCAGTATAGTAACATGCTATATAGGTTTGTAGCCTAGGAACAACAGGCTATACCATCTTGTTTTATGTAAGTACACTCTGTGATGTTTGCACCATGACACATTTCTCAGACCATATCCCTGTCATTAAGCACTGCATGAGTGTAAGTGTTCCCTCCTCCTCAATGTTTTGAAATTTTTTATGACCCGTATTATTTCTGCTTTAAATGTCTGCATCAATGAAAACATCTGGGCTTAGAGTTTTCTTGATGGAAAGGTTTTGGAATTTGAATAAATTCTATTTCTCTAACAGTATGGAAGTATTCAAATTTTCTATTAAATCTTGTATTAGTTTTGGTAAGTTGAAAGTTTCAAACACTGATTGACCTAAAGTTGCTAATAATATTCCCTCACTAGCCTTTTCTTTTCTTTTCTTTTCTTTTTTTTTTTTGAGACAGAGTCTCACTCTCTTGCCTAGGCTAGAGTGAGTGCCGTGGCATCAGCCTAGCTCACAGCAACCTCAAACTCCTGGGCTCAAGCAATCCTTCTGCCTCAGCCTCCCGAGTAGCTGGGACTACATGCATGCCTCACTATGCCCGACTAATATTTTCTATATATTTTTAGTTGGCCAATTAATTTCTTTCTATTTTTAGTAGAGACGGAGTCTCGCTCTTGCTCAGGTTGGTTTCGAACTCCTGACCTTGAGCTATGCGCCTGCCTCGGCCTTCTAGAGTGCTAGGATTACAGGCGTGAGCCACTGCGCCCAGCCCTCACTAGCCTTTTAATGTCTGCAGCATCTGTAGTGATATCCCCTCTCTCAGTCCTGAGATTGTGTAATTTGTGTTCATTCTTCTTTTCTTCATCAGGCTAGTTAGTGGCTTAACAATTTTGTTCATTTCAAGAAAACCAACTTTTAACTGTTAACATTCTCTACTATTTTTCTAACTTATTTCAATGATTTATTCTCTTTATTCTTTCTTTTCTTCTGGTTGGTTTACCTTCCTCTTCTTTTTTAATCTTAAAATGAAACCCTAGATAAATATTTGGGGTTTTTCCTCCCAAAATATAATGATATCAATTTCAAACTTAGTTCCAATGTGATCAGGGAACGCATTCGGTATCCTAATCCTTTTAAATTGTTCTAAGTATCAATCAGGTCCATGTCTTTACTGATTTGTCTGTTGTTCCATCAATTGTTCAGACCTTGTTCAAACTACCAGCTACAATTGCAGATTTTTCTACTTTTTTTGAGTTTTCAATTTTTGCATATATTTTGAAACTCTATTATCAGGCATATACATGTTGATAATCATTTTCCTTCTAACAAACTGATCCTTTATCATTACAAAATGTCCCTGTTTAACTGTGGTAATACATTGTCTTTAAATCTACTTTATCTGATATTAACACACTTGTTTCCTTATGGTACTGTTTGCATATCTTTTTCCATCCATTTATTTTCAATCAGTATGTTTTTCTTTTTCTTTTTTTTTGAGACAGGATCTCTCCTGTTGCCCAGGCCAGGGAGCAGTGGTGTCATCTTAGCTCACTGCAACCTATAGCTCCTGGGCTCAAGTGATCCTCCTGCCTCAGCCTCCTGAGTAGCTGGGACTATAGGCACACACCATCGCATCTGGCTAATGGTTTATTTTTTTGTAGAGATAGGGTCTTGCTCTTGCTCAGGCTGGTCTTAAACTCATGGCCTTAAGCAATCCTCCTGCCTCGGACTCCCAAAGTGCTAGGATTACAGGCGTGAGCCACCGCACTTGGCCCCCAGTATTGTCTCTTGTAGACAGTATTATTATTGAGTCTTGCTTCTTATCCATTCTAACAATCCCTGCCTTTTAATTGGAATATTTACTTGATTTACATTTAATATAAGTATTGATATAACTAAATTCAGGTCTGCACTTTAGGTTATGTTTTCTATTTGTTCATTTCTGTTTTTATTTCTCCTTTCTCATCTTCTCCTAGGTTAACTTAGTATTTTCTAGAACTCTAATTTATCTTTGGCTTTTTATTAATACTTTATCTTTGTATTTAATGGTTGTTCTAGGAATTACAATATATATCTTTATTTTTTATTTCAGCATATTATGCAGGTACAAATGTTTAGGTTACATACATTGCCTTTGCCCCACCCGAGTCAGAGCTTCAAGCATGTCCATCCCCCAGACAGTGCACACTGCACCTACAATATATATCCTTAACTTTTTAGTTAGAGGCAATATTGTTCTACTACATCTGAAATATAAGAATCATATAGATATTTACCCCATATCTCCTGTCTTTTGTGGTTTAGTTGTCAAATGTATTATGTCTCCTTTAAATTGTGTTGTGTTTTCTCAGATTCTATATTTGTCTATTTGGCACCCATTCATCACAGAATCAATTGTACTATAATAACTATATTTCCTTATTTTCTGTATTCTTGAGGCTCTGACATTTGTGGCTATGTTGACTGGGGAGAGAATGCCTCTCCTTGGGGAGGAGTTAGCAAAGGGCTTGCTTGGGAGCATGCCTTTCATATGCAAACTAGTCAATCAGGAGCCAACAAACTCTTACACAACAAGCCAATATTCCCCCAGTCATAAATCAGCCCAGGGCCAGGTACCTGACAATTAGGGACAGCTCTTATGCCCCAAGGCCGAACAAAATCATTCTAGTACCAGTCCCAAGTACTTTGCTTTGTTCTGCCTTGCTTTTCCTGCAGAAACCCCAATAAAAGCTCTTGCCTAGTTTTTGCCTTGTGCCTCCTGAGCAAAACTGGTGCTTTCCCATATGGCCCTGTACTGCATGTCATGCCTCCTCAGGAAATGTAAGTAATAAAAATTTTCTTTCAACGGCATTGGCCTCTCCATGTCATCACTCAACCTCCATATATTACAGTTCCACAGGTACAAGTGATAAAACATATTTCAAAGAAATTAAGAGGGGAAAAATAGCCTTTTCCATTTACCTACATATTTTCCATTTCAGGTATCACATTTCTTTAGCCTGAAGAACTTCCTTTAGCATTTCTATAATGTAAGTCTATTTGGCAATATTCTCTTAGTGCCTATTTACCTAAAAATGTCATTTTCATCGTCATTATTGAATTTTACCTTAAGATACACAATTCTGGTTTAACAGTTTTTTTCTTTCAGTGCTTTAAAGATGTCATTTAATGCTTTGGCCTCCATTATTTCCAGTTAAGAACATCATAGTAATCTGTACCACTGTTCCCCTGTATGTAGTTATGTTATGTTTTCAAGATGTTTTTATCTTCTTTCTTCTTCAGTAGTTTGATGTGCTTAGATGCAATCTTATTATATTAGTACCTATCCTGCTTAAGGTTGTGGAACTTCTCAAATTTGTAACTTTATGTTTTTTTCCAACAAATAGGGGTAACTTTTAGCCATTATTTCTTCAAGTGTATTTTCTGCCCTTTCTCAGCTCTTCTTCTTGAATACAGCTTTTGATATTGGATAGGTTACTGAGACTGTGTCCATAATTAAAAAAAAAATTCTTTTCTGTTCTTCTGATTGGTTAATTTTCGATGAGTTATCTTCAAGTTTCACTGACCTTTCTGTTGTCTCCCATTTGTTGTCAGCCTATCCAGTGAATTTTTCAGATATTACATTTCTAGAATTTATATTTAGTCATGTGTCACATGAGGTTCTGGTCAACAATGAATTGCAAATACAACCATGCTCTCACTGAGATTTTAATGGAGCTGAAAAATTCCTATCACCTACTGCCATCATAATGCAGTTAGTTTGTTTTTGTAAAAAATAAATTTAGTGTAGACTAAGCATACAGTGTTTATAAAGTCTACAGTAGTGTACAGTAATATCCTAGGCCTTCA
>CAUYRT010065238.1:0-15912 GCA_963574885.1 Lepilemur ruficaudatus | reverse complement strand
CATTGCATCATTATTCACAATAGCTAAATTATGAAAGCAACCTAAGTGTCCATCAACAGATGAATAGAATGTGGTATACACACAATGAAATATTATTCAACCTTAAAAAGGAAGGAAATTTCGTCATTTGCGACGATGTGGATAAACCTACACGACATTATGCTAAGTGAAATAAGCCAGGCAGAGAAAGACGATTACACTACATCTCACTTACATGTGTCATCTAAAAAGAGTTTAACTCACAGAAGCGGAGAAGAGAATGGTGGTAACCAGGGTCTGGGAGGGGCGGGAGTGTTAGAGACATATTGGTCAAAGGGTTCAAAATTTCAGTGAGGAGGAATCAGTTCAAGAGATCTATTGTACAACTCAGTGACTATAGGTAACAACAATGTACTGAATTCTTGAAGATTCTAAAAGAGATTTTAAGTGTTCTCACCACAAACAAAATGCTAAGTATGTGAGGTAATGCACACGTGACCTCGATTTAGCTATTCTACAGTGTATATATGTTTCAAAACACCATGTCGTACATAAGTGTATACAAAATTTGCCAAATAGATTAGGAAAATATCTAGAGGCATAGTTTCTACGGGTATACTACTCATCTTTCAAAAATTCTGCACTTTAGAGGTACATTTTTTATTATTTTAAACAATGTATTGTTAAGCCATTTCTTCCAAAAGTCCTGTGAAAACAAACACTAGAAGACTTCTGTTTCGCTGGTTTATTTGCAGTGATATTTTGTTAAATATTTATTCCTTTTAAAAAAGAGAGGAAAGAAAAGAAACTGCTGAGTAGAAAAATAAGATGCAGAATGATCCCATTTGTATGTTTTTAAAATGGAACAAAATACCCACACATAAAATGGCACTATCCATTTTCCATAGGTTCGCATGTCTACAAATAGGTTTTTTAATGTCTAGATGGAGACACCCAAGGGAAATCTGTGCTTT
The DNA here is from genome assembly GCA_963574885.1 of Lepilemur ruficaudatus. NCBI lineage: Eukaryota > Metazoa > Chordata > Mammalia > Primates > Lepilemuridae > Lepilemur > Lepilemur ruficaudatus. The sequence continues at coordinate 14,959 of CAUYRT010065238.1, read as the reverse complement.
CTCCCAGGACATCTCTACCAACAGGAGAAGGACGGGGACTTTAGCACTCACTGTAATGTCTTAATTTTTTATAAAGAGAAGATATTCGTGTAATAGTTACGTAATTAAAGATTAACTCTACAACTTTTTACAAGAGCTCCTCAGGGCAGGAGGGGTCTGGGGTGCTGAGGTTAAGAGCCTGAGTCAGTTCTGGCTCCATCCTCTGGGAACCTCTCCGAGCCTCAGTTTCCTCATCCCTAGCACGGGAATCTGCAAACCCTGTCTCGGGGCGAGTGTTAGGATTGTCGTCTGTTAGGTCACTCACAGTGGGCCCTGAGCATTGTGTTTGGCACCCAGAAAGAGACCCATCAGAAGGGGAGATGGGACAGGGCTGGAATTCGAGCTGCGTTTTCCGACCTCCTGGAGTATGCTGCTCCAGGTCGGTGGACGCCACGGCCTGAGGCATCGGCTTCACCCGGAAGCCCCTCGTCCCACTGAGGGACGCCTCCCCCCACCCACACCCAGACAACCTCTCTTCATCTCGTGGATCTGAAAGCGGATGCTCCTCCTCTCCTGTGGAAATCTACCCAGTTCAGTATACACCCTAGAACAGTGCCTGGCAGGGAGAGGTACCCTGCAAATATGTGAGGGGTGGAGGGGAGGGGCGGTTCCTTCAGACCCCTGCTCTCCCACTGTCCCGAACACACTCCCCACCTGCTTCCCTGGAGAACTCCTGCTCACCCTCCAACACCCTGCCTGACCAACCCCCTTGTAGCACTCACCAAGCACTATTACAGGGACTTCCTTATGTGCCCAAATCTTCCACTAGAGGCAGCATTTCTCAGTGAAGGGCGGCAATGCCCCGCCCCATACCATGACCAGAGAGCATGTGAAAACAGTGTGTCTGGGCTGGGTGGCAAGGGAGGGGTTTTCTCTTGTTACAATGACTTCGGGCCCCCAGTAGGCGTGGAGTGGGTGGAGGCCAGGGAAGCTCAACGTCCCGACACGATGGCAACAGCCCCCGACCAGCATGCTCTGAGAAACACTGTGCCGGACTCAGTTTCCCTGCTGGCGGAAGTGGGGGAGGTTGCTATCCCTGCTGACTGACTCATTCAGGCTGCAGCGAAGGACTCAATCAGAGGCAGCCTCAGGGGCAGCCCCGTGTCTGGACGTAGTACAGGACTCAGTACGGGGCTGCTGCCATCACAGGAGCATGCAGGGAACCCTGGGCTGGGGAGGCGGTGCCATGAATGGGCGCTGAATTCCCCCACACCCCCGTCTTGGTGGAAGCGAACCAAATGCTTTGGGGTGAAAGCAGAGAACCACAGTCCTTCCTAGAGATGCTCGGACAGCAACACAGATGGGAGGAAGCCAGAGCTGTCACATCTCAGATCCGGGCCGTCTGGATTCGAGTCCCAGCTCCACCACTCACTGGCTGCGTGTCTCAGCAAGTCACTTAACCTCACGGAACACAGACCGTGCCCGGCACATCAGAAGCACATGTGCGGTGCAGGCTGCTTTTGCCACTGTTATCACTGTCCTCGTCACTGCTGATACTCAGGGGAGAGGACAGTGGCAGGTAAGCCTCACGCCTGAAGTTCCCCCTCGGTTCTCCACACCTGGCCCTCCTGAGCCTCCCCTCCGCGCCCACCTGAAGGTGATGGCGAAGGAGTCACTGCCGTCCCGCCTCCGGATCAGGAAGGCTCCGTCCCGGGGAATCCTCATCAACATGTCCTCTGCTTCTCCCCGGCTCAGCCTGTCGTAGTACCACCTGCGGCACAAGCCAGGGATAACGGCGGTGAGACGGGTGAGAGGCCTCCGAGGCTGTCAGGGGGCCACCCGCAGAGGACAAAATAACGGGCTCCAGTGATGCCTGGAATGCGGCCCTGGGAATGGCCGTGGCAATCACACGGTGGGCTTCCCCGGCCAAAAACACCTTGAAGAAGAGTAATTTGTGAGAATAACACAGGAGCCTGAGTGGGTCTGCCTGGAGCACAGGAGAATAAATCGACACGGCTTTGCCGCCCACCCAGCCTGAAAGGCCAGCCTCCCTCCCGGGTGGCACAGCCACCCTGCATGCCTCGGGAAGTCTGCGGCAGGGAGCACAGCACAGAGCTTTAGGGAGGTTCTGTTTGTCTTTTGGTTATTTCTTCAGATGTAAAGTAGCAAGTTTTAGAAAGCAATCCATAGGAAAACAGACAAAAATTAAAAAAAAAAAAAACAGGTTGCTGTAAGGTATACGGCTGCCTCAGAAATGCAAATCTTAGCAGCCTTCTGCTCAAAAATTGTTTCTTTCTTTATTTCCAGAATTTGTTGACCCTTTGCAGGGCATAACTTGATACTCACTTCACTGGTTAAAGAAATGAAGGAGAAACCTTTACATTACTCCTGCCTTGTTTTCAGAACAAACACGAAGGAGCTTTGACAGCAGGAGGCTATCTCTGGGCCAGAATTAACCTCTGAAAACCAAAGCCCCAGACCTCAGGCCCAGGAAGATACAGCAGAGGAAAGGGAGAGGAGGAGGGAGGAAGGAGGGGAGGAGGGAGGGGAGGAGGGAGGAAAGACAAGAAGAGAGAAAACAAGGCAACGGTAACAGGTGGCAGGAATTTGGAAATTGGAGGCCCTGGGCAATTTTGAGAACCGGTGAGCCAGGGTGAGGGGCTGAGGGGATCGGGGCCCAGCAGAGGGCTGGCTGGCTGGGGAAGCTGACCCGCACGGCCCTCTGCCCCCCCACTAAACCCAGGAACGTACGGCTTGGACTCATGGGGGTTGGGGTTGGGCACGGGGTCAGTGAGCCGCAGCTCGAACTCGGCGCAGCGCAGGTGCGTCTCGCGGTAGTGCTGGATGAGGGCGTAGATGCTGGAGAAGGTGAGGTTGTCAGTCAGGTAGTACTTCAGCGTCCCGCCCTCCATGGTGGAGCGGATCCGGCAGTGCTGGACGCGGCCCGAGCGCCTGCGGGGACAGGGACGGCGTCAGCGCCAGGCCACGGCCCGGGCAGCGAACACAGACCAGGCCAGAGCTGCAGCCGGGGCCCCGAGGGGCGGACGCGACACTCGGCCACACACAGCCTTCCCTCTCCTCTTAGAACAGACCCAGCGCTTTAGCCCAGATTCCAGAACACTCTACTGGTAATTTCCCCACCTGCTGCCCCCTGTAACCTACGTAACTTCTCTCGAGCCAGGAAGCCTGGATTCAAATCCCAGCTCTGTCGCCTGTGAGCTAAGTGGACTTGAGCAGGTGCTGGGGCCTGCCCAAGCCTCGGAATCTAACAAGGAGAACGACAGTGTCCACCCCACGGAGGCATCCTGAAGAGTAACCAGGATCACACACAAAACATGTCAGGGATGCCACCTGGCCCACAGCGGGCGTCACCTGGGTGGCAGCTACCGCTATGATCTGTGTGTCATTAGCATCGTAGCTTTTATCCTTCAAGTCTCGTCTTCTTTCAGGAAGTTTCCTGACCACCCCCAATGTCGCCTCAGATCCCTCCCCCAGACTTTCATAAATCTTCCCCCACTCCAGATCCCTCGTCACAGACCTTCCTAATACCTCGCCTTTTCTCCGCTGCATTTGTCACAGCTGTAATTACACATCATCTGTACAGTTACTATTTCGTGGTCCTTCTCCCTCAAAAGCCTCTAGTCTCCAGGAGGACAGGGACATTGTCTGTCCACTGTGAAATTACTGTGCCTGGCACATAGCAAGTGCTCAATTAATATCTTTTAGTGTGTGAGGATGGATGAAGGGGGAATGAATGTGTGAGCAAGCTCACCCTAAGACACCCCTGCGACGGCTCTATAAGGCCACCCCTGGAATCCTCATTTCACAGCCAAGGACGGGGAGATTCTAGGAGGTCCGGCGAATAGTCCAGGGTCACAATGCCCACTCCAGGGGTGGGATTAGGGGCAGGGGAGTGACCCACCTCATCTAAGTGCAGGGTCAGATTCTGTCTTTGTTTAATATGTTGATATTTTGTTCATCACAGATTTTTTTTTGCATTATTTTTGGTTTTTTAAAATAATGCATTGCAAGGTCATTGATCTTGACCACAGAGGCTGTTGGTGCCTTGGCACCCAGGTGAGCATCTCACTGGCCTCACTCTAGTCCCAGCCTGAGTGAGAATCACTTGCCACACGGCCTCACGCGGCCAGCCTCGAGGGGCAGGCGGGTGTGCCCCAGGCAGGGGGCATTACCAGAAGGACAGGGTGTAGTCGTTGGGGAAGGTCTCGCTCTCCCGCACCAGGAAGGTGCCGTCCTTGCCCCCCGTCTCAGTGCAGTACTCCTGCAGCAACTTCTCGGCACTCGTCCGCTTCTCCACCTTCTTGTGGAACCATTTCTCCCCAAAATGCAGCTCTGTGGGGGGTATATCCTGGGCCACAAAGAGAGGAGGGGTTTCTGAAAGCCTCGGACCGGTCCCTCTGCCTCCCCCGACTCAGGGCGCTGGATCGCGCAGAGAGGCTGGCCTTGGCCCGTCCTCACCCCGAGAGGGCTGGGAAGACGGACCCTGCTGCGCCCTCCCAGCCTGCCTCCTACTCCTGACAGCCCCATGTGTGGGACCTCCTGGTGTCCTGAGACACCATGGGGTAAGGGGTCCCCATAGAGCCCTTAATTCTGTTCTACAGGATCCTGAGAGCCATGATGCCCTGGGCCTGCACTGAAGAAACAGTAGGACAGACAGCCAGTGGCTGGAGGGGAGGAGTGAGGGCCAGGAAGCCTGGGACCAGGCTGGAGCGTGGGGCTAGAGAGAATAACCCCATCCTCCCCAGGTATTCCAGACCTCCATCTAAGGCCAATCAGGCCCTTCAGAGGGAAGGAACATGCCCCCAAATCTTATTGGTTAAGCAACTGGGCCAGCCAGCCAATCAGAGAGGAGCCAGCCAGGCCTTGGTACCCACAGTGGTGGCTCCTTAGAGCCAAGGATCCCCATGACAACAGCCTCAGGATAAGGGAAACCACACAGGAAGGAGGTCACCGGGGGCCTCCATGGACCAGCTGGCTCAGGAGGGCAAGAGCAGCATGGCCTCCCCCTACCTGGGGCGCCTCCTCCTCCACAGTCTGTTCAATGTCGTCGCTGAAGGACAGCTTGGCATCGGCGATGGCGCAGTAGTGCCGAGTCCATTTCTAGAAAGCGAAACAGGTATTAGTCCTCCCTGAGGTCTCCACCCCCTCAGCTCTGCAGCCAGGCGCCCTGCCTGGCATCACCCCGACATCCACTAGGGATTTGCTCTTCCCAGCTTCATAGACGTTTACGGTGATTTCACTGAATCCAATCCCGTTCGAGATATTTCTTTTTTAAAACATAGATTCGTTTTTGGCTTCTTGGGGCATTTTTTGGACATATTAAATCTGTGTGTCTAAGGATACAACTTAAATAGATACGACTTTTGATTTCTATTGCATAGTCATTTAATCTGCAGCCGCTGTGGGTGATGGGATTGTTTCATGCACCTTCATGACTGTCTTTTCCTATTTCATCGACTTTTTAAGACTTACAGGATTTTTTGGCCTGTTTGTCTAAAGACTTTACCTTCAACATTTACTCGTGACTTAATTTTTTACTTAGTATTTCCATCTTTTATATTTACATCTAGGGTATAAGAGCAGACACGTAAAAATACGCTCAAATGGATTTATGCGTTAGGTTACAGGATCTGAGAAACGGCACTGGAGCTTGAAAAATAAGGTTTCCCGTGGAGCGACCCAGGATCGGGAGGCAGGAGGGAGCGAGGACAAGTAATGCATTATGGCATCCTGGCCTGGATCCTGGGCCAGAAAAAAGGACCTCAGTGGACCAAGGAGTAACATTGGAATAAGGTCTGTAAGTTAGTTACTAGCATTGTGCCAATGTCGATTTCCTGATTACGAAAATTATGTTATGTAGGATACTAACATTAGGAGAAGCTGGGTAAGGGTATACGGGAATTCTCTGTACTATTTGTTTATGTAAATACATCTTATATTGAATATAAAATTATTTCAAAATACATTAAAATTACAAAAGAAAAAGTTTAAGTATGAAGATAAATTCCCTTGGCAAAAATTCACTCGGCTCAAAACGGGAATAGGACAGGAACATTCTCAGAGCTATCCAGCAGAGCCAGCGGCCACAGCAGGTGGGAGGAGGGAGCCCGGCCCACCTGGTCGATGGAATCCCACATGTACAGTTCGCCCTGTTGCTTGTGTTCATCCTTCTTGTCCTCCACGTTGACATCCACGTCACCTCGGGGGCCCAGCTTCTTATGCTGAGGGGGAAAAATCCACACAGCCGGTCTCCCTTGAGATCCAAGTGTAGGTCTCCAGGCCAGCAAGCACTCGCCCACATCAGCCGGCCAGCGAGCATGCCCCTGCGTCCCACCCCAGGGCCTTTGCACAGCCTGTTGTCTCTGCTGGGCTTCCCTCTCGCCACTCAGCTCTACCCCCAGACACGCTTTCCTTACCACTTGATCTAGACACAGCCCACATCCCCTTCCCATCCCTGCCACTTTCTAGCCCCAGGACAGCTTTATTTTTCTGTATTCTTAGCCCTACATGTATCTATGTGTCTGTCTTCCTTGCTATTAATAGAATATAAGCCCCAGGATGGCAGGGATTTTGTTTTGCTCCCTGCTGAGTCTCCTGTGCTAGGACAGCACTTAGCAGCTAGTAAATGCTCAATAAGTATTTGGTGAATAAACAGGCCCGTGTGCCTGGCACTGTCCAGCACACAGGGAAAGGCAGCCTCCACGGCGGTGTAGTAGGAACAGGCTGGGTGGGGTGGCAGGAGGCCCCCTGGGGCTTAGACTAAGAAGATCTGGATGCAGACAGCACTTTGACTATTTTACTAGCTGTGTGACCCTGGGCAGGTAGCTACACTTCTCTGAGCCTCACACCTCTCATCTGCAAGAGTAAGACAACAGCAACGTTCACCTGGCAGTGCTGCAGTCCCACCGGGCAAGCGTTTGCAAGCTGAGGGTCGCAATGACCTGGTGAAGGAGCTGAGGACTGGGAGTCAGACCTGGATTTAAATCCAGGGCCTATCACCTTACTAGCTATGTGACCTTGGCCGAGTGACAATCAGAGTCTCAGTAGAATCTGTAGAATGGTGAGATGACAGCCCCTCTGGATCCCGTAAGCCAATGGGCATTAAAGTGCAAACAGTGAAGCAGGACCTCGCTGTCCCGGGTGTTTTTATTATTAACGCAGTCATTCATTCATTCATTCATTCATTTCCTTAGGTGAATTCCTAGCCATGAATTTGCTGGATCTCCAGGTGTGATTTCCAGTGAGCTTTATTTATTTATTTGTTTTTGTTGATACGTATTAGATGTACATATTTTGTAGGGGCACGGGAACACAGGATTCTAAGGCAGACAACCTTGGCCCTCAACAACTTTGTTGGCAGGTACTAACTGTGTGACCTCAGCCGAGACACTTAACTTCCAAGCCTCAGTGTCCACATCTGCAAAGTGGGTTAGGGCTGGGGGCTGGGATTATCCATTTTGGAGAGTCGTGACAAGACTGAATAGGAAAATATTTATGACCACACCTAGCCCAGTGCACGGCTCACAGCGATCATCTGATGGTGTGACAAATGCTATTTCCTGAAATAGAAAGGACGGAGCCACCCAGGAGTATGCCATGGGTGGGACAGTGGGTGCTCAAAGAGGGGCCCTCAGTACTTCACACCCTAGAACACGAGCTGGAAGATCTCTGGGAACACGCAGAGAGCAGCCCTAACTGAAACAGACAAGCTGAGAACAGAGAAGAGCAAATGCTTCTTTACCGTGCTGGAAGCTTCCCTTGGCATCTCAGCAACAGTCCCCAGCAGCTGAGAGTCTAAGGAAAACACTCCCAATGTGCTGACACTCTCACCCATGGGGCACCAACATCCCCTCCTCTGGCTGGGCTCGGCCAAAGCCCATCACACTATTCGGAGTTTCTGTGTTGATGGGTCTGTCTCCCCACCAGACCACGACCTCCTGGAACATAGGGACTGTGCCCAAGGCATCTTGGTGGCCCAGTGACAAGTTAGAGAACATGCCACGTGTTGACACCACCACACCCTTGTGTATGCTATTCCCCCAACCTAGAGGGGTATCCCTCTTCTCTGCCTCATGCTACGGTCTGCATGTTTGTGCCCCCCCAAAATTTATGTTGAAACCCAATCCCCACTGCGAGGGTATTAACGGTGATTAGAGGCAGGGCCTTTCAGAGGTGATTAGGTCATGAAGGTGGAGCCCTCGTGAATGGGATTAGTGCCCTAATAAAAAAGGCCCCAGAGAGCTGCCTCACCCCTTCCACCACGTGAGGACACAGCTAGAAGCTGGCAGTCTACAACCCAGAAGAGGGCTCTCCTCCTGGCACCCTGACCTCAAACTTCTAGCCCCCAAAACCGTGAGAAATTAACTTCTATTGTTTATGAGCCACCCAGCTTGTGGTGTTTTATTATAGCAGCTTGCACAGACTAAGACCTCTAGTAAACACTGTATTCCTTCCCTAAGAGCTTGCTGCTTGTCAACAAAATCCACCCTCACTCCTTCCATGAATGGCTGCCCAGCTAGAGACTCCAGATGCCACCATTCTTGCAGGTCGTATGACTAAGTTCTCACACACAGAACACAAGAGGAAGTGGCACGTACAGCTGCCATTCACTTGCTTACCAGAAACCATTTGTCCTGGGTGCCCTTGCATTTCCCTTCCTATGAGCTGGAACTTGGCTGTTTCTAAGACTTCTCCATACAAACAGGGACAATGCCCTAGAGCAGACAGTCTTCCCCACTTCTGTGCCATGGGCCCCTCTGAAAGCTGGGGAAGACTACAGACCCCTTTCTTAGAATGTTAATAATGCATAACATTATAAGGGAAACCAACCATACTGAAATACAATGAAGATATTAAATAAAATATATTTGCAATATGCTAATAGATGTTCTTCTCTATGAACATCTTAAATAAGATCTAGAGGTGGATCTAATAACCTCCATAATTCCAGAGCAGTGTCAGGCACAACATGATTCTGAAACGAAAATACCCGTGACTCCTGCTGGTGACAAAGCTCCAAGTGGCTTGTTGCCAATGTTCGTAATGGAAGGAAATGTGAAGTTTTATGTACAGGTTAATAAAAATAAAGACGTCATTTTTCCCCATTAAAGTTCACGTGACCCCCTGAATTCTAACCATAGATTCTCTGGGGTCTGTGAACGCCCAGTTGAAAATCCTGCCCTGGGAAACAGCAGAGCAGGATGTGAGGATCATGGGTCCCCGAGCCACCTTGTGGGCCAGAGCTCAGAACTCCTGGAAGATTCTTCCCCATACTGGGAAGAAATAAACTCTCATATGCTTTAAGCCACTGCGTATCTGGCCTCTTTATCCTAATAACACAGATACCCAAGTGTCACCCTGGCATGCCTGGGCACAGACACGATCACTCATCTCTCCTCCAGTGCACGTGGGACACCAGCCCATGGCCTCATCACAGCACACAGCCTTGTTTAGCAACTGCCCATCTCCCAGGCTCAACCGGGAGCCCCCAAGGGCAAGAACATCTCCAGCACCTTGCACGGGGCTGACTCAGGGGCATGGTGACCGTTTGCCACAGAACCTTGGGACGTGTGGGACAGGTGCAGCTCTAAGCTCTTTGCACATCATCCTTCACGCCATGCTCCTGGCAAGCTAACCATGCTCCTGGCAAGCTAACCAGGCGGACTCCAGTATTATCCCCGAGACTGGTGAGGACACGGGCACTCCAAGAGGTTAAATGAGGTTCCCCAGGGTGCTGGGGCCAGTAAGCCCGAGCAGTGGGACCGGAGCCCGAGCACTGAGCCACTGGACTCCCTGGTCGACGCAAGGCAGCGCCCGAGGTGACCTACCTTGATGATGATCTTCTCCCGCAGCTGGCTGGGCGAGGGCAGCTGGTCGGCACTGACCTCCGTGGGCTTCGTCAGCAGCAGGTCACCGAACACCTCCTTGAAGGTCTTGGCCATGTGGCGCTGCTGCTCCACGCTGCAGTGCTCCTCGATGGACAGGATCACCGGGAAGCTGTGGGCGGCAGAGGCTAGGCGGCTCGGCGACGGGAGCAGACGCCCTTCGCGTCTGCCGAGCAGCCCTGGTGGTGCAGGGGACACCAGGCGCCGCCCAGGGCATAACCTCCATGCCTGTCCTCCCTGATGGAGCAGACCTCGTCCTGGGAGCGGGAGGGCAGACGAGCCCCAGGACTCAGAACAGCTTCAATCTGATTCAGGCTGCCCCAAACCCCGGAGTGTGATTTTTCTCAGTACTTTTCTGTCTATCCACTCACATCTTCAAACTTACAAAAAGCCCCTAATTTTTTTTTTTAATTTCAAACCTACGGAAAAGATGGAAAGACAGTACAACAAGCACCTGTGCATGGCTCACCTAGAGTCACCAATGTTAATGTTTTCTGTAGGTACATCTGCCTGCGTTCATACGTATTGGTTTTATATATTCACATATGAATTATATGCATTTTATGTAGTTGGTATATGTATGCATGCAATCATTTATGTTACTTTACGTGTATGCACGTATATTTATATATGGTGTGTGTGCGCCTACAGTCAAGTCTCATTATCTGAGTTGTGGACCCACAGAGTCACGAACAACACTGATGAGCAAACACCTGAGCCATTATTGCTCCTTAGGGGAAACACAGCGTTAGGGTCTTTGGAGCCTCCGGTCACAACATTTTCATCCACCGATCAGTACGTGACCTTGTTTTATGCGTGTTTCTATTTAAAGACACCTCATCAGCATCCACTGTTGATTCACTAACCCTGAACTCACAGCCGCCGGGCCCCAGCGCGGGCTTGGAGAAGCGTGGCTGCCACGTGCTTTCTCCACAAGGCACGCCGCAGCCTTCTGCGCTCAGGAACCTTAGACGACCCTTCAGCGCCGTGCTTGGGGCCGTTTTAAGCAGCAAATCCACCAACAAAAAGCACAGAAATATGAAAAACATGACACTAAGCAGATGGCGGAAAGGACTCCTGCTTGCAGGTTGAAAGCTGAAACCAGGCGGCAGAGCATCGCCTTGCTCAACCTCAGCCGTGCCACGTGCGTGTGCCGTGGGTGACTCCGGTTTTCCACCAATGTGTGCACGTCCACGAGTGAGCTCAAAAGCGCTCTAAAGGACTCCAGAACCTGTGCTCGTAACTGCTGTTCCACACCAGGAGTGATCACAAGGCCACTCACTACCCTTCCATCAAGGATGCAGAAGACCTCTCGCCGACTCTCAGAAATTACAGCCTAGACCAGCAGTCAGCAAACCAAACCTGGCCTGCCTCGATGCTTGTCATTCAGGTTTTTCTGGAACACGGCGGCATCTTTGTTTACATCTTGCCCATGGCTGCTTTTGCATTACAGCCACAGGGCTGAGTAGCTGCAGCAGAGACTGCAGGGCCCACGAGGGCTATAAAGATATTTCTATCTGGCCACATCATGCCTGTAATCCTAGCACTCTGGGAGGCCAAGAGGGGTGGATCGCTCAAGGTCAGGAGTTCGAACCCAGCCTGAGCAAGGGCAAGACCCTGTCTCTACTAAAAATAGAAAGAAATTAATTGGCTAACTAAAAATATACAGAAAGAATAAGCTGGGCATGGTAGCACATGCCTGTAGTACCAGCTACTCGGGAGGCTGAGGCAGAAGGATTGCCTGAGCCCAGGAGTTTGAGGTTTGAGCAGGGCCAGGCTGGGATGAGGAGGTGGGCGGGGCGGAGGGCACTGTGCAGCCAGAGAGTCCCCCACCAGAGCCTCCCGCAGGCTCTGCAGCCAGAGCCAGTGGCCCTCTTGGCCTGCAGGGGCGCCAACACCCAGCTAAGGACTAGTTGGCTGTGACTTTGGCCAGAACGGGGACCAGCCTCTGTGCGCTGGGGGTGGGAGGTTGTTTCTGCATGCATGTGTGTGTGCATGTGTGTGTCTGTCTGTCCATCTGTCCATCCAACCCTAGCTGCCTTCGCCTTAAAGGCAAACCACCCAGAAACCAGCCAACTGACCTGGAGGTGACAAAGGCGTGGTCTTTGATGGCCTGCACGACATCATCAAACTTGATCTTGGTGGTCCGCGTCCAGCCGTGGTAGATGACAGGCTTCCCGTCGGGCCCGTCCCAGCAGTCCACTAAGGGGAGAAACGCAGGCAGCCTCAACACCACGTGTGGCCGCTGACGGCAGACACGCTGCTCAGCCAGAGGCCGTCACCTCCCACCCCCCACGCCAGTTCAGGGACCAGGACACAGAGGCCCAAACGCCATAATCACACTCAGGGCCACCAGCACAAGGACGCGGGTTACCTGTCACTATGTGATGAAATACATTTGTCCGAGGGAAGCTAGTCTCAATGCTTTTATTTAAAGGTAGATATTTATGATGTGTTTTATTTCCTGGTTTCACCTGTTTAAACCCTGACTGGTCTTTTCTGCCAGTGGAAGCAATACGGAGCAAAGGGAAATTTATTTGTCGAGGTTCACAGTAAAATACACAGAAATAGATCACACAGCAGGTGAACGCCCTCCACCCTTCCAGCCCCTAGAGGGAGCCGGAGCTGATGGGTGGAGCCTTAGCTGTTCATCGTGATGGGGGAGAAAAAGCAGGAACTAGGAAAGTCTACAGCATCGCTGCTACCAGACTCTGACACCAGCATGAGCGGTTTTGACAGCACTGGAGCCTGAATCCACAGTTTGTGACTCTTCTCAACCAAATGCACCTACGCACCTCTGGTGAGAGCAAGGCCGGGAGGGAAAGGCCCACGGAGGGGATGAGGAGGAGGGAGGGAAACGGGCCTCTGCCACCTGCCAGGCACAGGTGCCAGCTGCCTGATGTTTTCACGGCTGCTCACAGACCCCTAGCACAGGTGACGAGGGACACCTGTACACGCCCGGGAACCAGACGGCGTCTGTCAGCCTTCCTCTAACACCAGCCCGGGAGGACACCAGGGGAGGACAGAGGAGGACAAAGCTTTGCCACTGGCCTCCTGGCCTCCTGCCACATCAGGACACTTTCTGGATGCCCAAAGCCCTCGACCCAGGGTCGGTGGCTCCCACCTCGTCAGGCCTCAGACCCCACTCCTCGTCTTGGGGACCACTGTCTTCTAGGGAAATACCCTCAGTCACAGCCCTCACTGCAGATGCTACGGGTGCCTGGGTCTCCCGCAGCTCGTCCCACCTGTCCCCACTATTCAGACTTTCAAATCAAAAAGCATCAGCCAGACACAGAAAGACAAATACCCATGTCCCCTCTCACAGGCAGGATCTTAAAAAGTTGCTCTTGAAGAATGAATAGAACAGTGGCCACCAAAGACGGGGAGGGGAGGGGATGGCCACAGGATCGAAGTGACACTTGGGCAGGAAGAGCAAGCTCGGCGTCCTGCTGCACAGGGGGGTGACCACAGCCAACAGTGAGGCACCGAATGTCTCAAACAGTCGGGGGAGGCCCTTGCACAAAGGAACAGGACACGTTTGAGGTGATGCATGTGCTAATTACCCTGATTTGATCGGCACCCCACGCACACATGTACCGAAACCCCATCAATATGTAAATAATCCTGTCTGTTAAAAAGTTTAAAAACGTGAAAGAAAGCATCGCGCGACCACACGGCTCGCTTCGCTGTGCCATCTCCACGGGGACGATGCCACTCACGCTCGATGCAGCGACAGCCCATGCGCAGGCAGCGGATGTACGCCTCCGGGGACGACTCGCTCCGCAGCTGGTCGCCTGTGAGGTACCTGCAGGAGAAGAGGCAGGCAGCTGAGGGGGGCAGGGGCTGCACCCCAGGAAACTTCTTAGCCCGAGCCCCCGAGTCCTTAGTTCTTCCATCTAGGAAGACCTGGCGCAGACACACGCAATCCTGTGGCCACACTGGTCAAGGGCCCGGACTCAGGCCACTATAGCAGGATACGGATGTCACCACCTTGGCAGGGTGGAGACAGGGTGTTCTTTTGAGAAGAACTGGATCCAAGGGCATCAGGAGTGAGAAGGACACAGGATGAGCTGGCAGGTCCCCATGACCACTGCCCAGGCCCTCAGTCTAGACAGAGACAGGCCCTCATTTTGACATCAGGCTGGAGGCCAGGCACGGAACAGGTGCTCAAGAGCCCTTGGTGGAGCGTGCTGTGCTATGAACCACGGCCACCACAACTGCTGTAAAAATGCTTATGTTTATGCACATTCCTATCCCCCTTTTTTAAGAATTTATGTTCCTCAACTGTCTGGGGGTGTGGTAGAACTCACTATTCTAAGACACAAACTCTTAAAACAGTGGGCGTGGTGGGGAAGAGAGAACCATGGGATCAATTTGCCCTTGAAAAGGATTTTACCTCCCCAAATACCCAGGACATCCTTAAGTGCCTTTTCTCAGACCACCCCCTGGAGGATACTGGGGAAGGAACCAACCCACAGCTTGCCGGGTGCCCGTGATCCAAGGAGATCACCCCTCACCGTCTTGGGCAGACTCAACACTGGAACTTCAGTGCAGCATCCTCTCTCCCATGTACTGTCATTTTTGCTATCATGGTCATTACCCAATGAGGTCAATTTGAACATGTCACCCTCTGGTTAAAAGCCATCAGCAGGCAGGGCGCACTGGCTCAACCCTCAAATCCCAGCACTTTGGGAGGCTGAGGCAGGAGGATGGCTTGAGCCCAGGAGTTTGAGGCTGCAGTGTGCTATGATCATGCCACTGCACTCCAGCCTGGGTGACAGAGTGACACCCTGTCTCAAAAAAAAAAAAAGCCACGAGCTCCTCCCCACTGCCCTCACTTAGACTTCTAAGATCCTGCTCAAGCTGGCCCCACCAGCCTCCTCTCCTGGATTCTATACTCCAGCTTTAACCAACTGCTCCTGCCCAGGACCTCTGCACACGCTGTTCCTCCATCTGAAACACTCCTCCTTACCTTACCACCTGCTCTCCCGTCAATGACTCCTGTCCATAGTTAACATGCAATGGATGAGGATGGGGTCCCTGCCTGTTCACTGCTGTGTCCCCAGCACCCACCA
>CAUYRT010065237.1:0-26607 GCA_963574885.1 Lepilemur ruficaudatus | reverse complement strand
AAATTAATTGGCCAACTAAAAATATATAGAAAAAATTAGCCAGGCATGGTGGCGCATGACTGTAGTCCCAGCTACTCATGAGGCTGAGGCAGTAGGATCACTTGAGCCCAGGAGTTTGAGGTTGCTGTGAGCTAGGCTGACACCACGGCACTCACTCTAGCCCGGGCAGCAGAGTGAGACTCTGTCTCAAAAAAAAAAAAAAAAAAAAAGAAAGACTGGATGGCCTAAACAGTGGACATTTATTTCTCACAGTTGCGGAAGCTGAGAAATCCAAGATTAAGGTGCTGACAGATTCAGTTCTTGGTGAGGGCCCACTTCCTGTCTTGCAGTTCAGAGAGAAGCTCTGGTTTCTCTTCCTCTTCTTGTCAGGACACTAATCCCATCATGAGGGCACCACCCTCATGACCTCATCTAATCCTAATTACCTCCCAAAGGTCCCATCCTGTAATACCATTACATTGAAGGTTAGGGCTTCAAATATGGATTTCAGATCACATTTCAGGGCACAAATATTTAGTCCACGACATGTCCCCCAACCCCATAAACTTTTTAAAGTTTGTGCACTTTAAGGTCTACATTTTGTGCTGTAATGTATATGAGTTTTTACAAACACATAATGTTATGTATCCATCATTAAAGCAGATATACACCATACAGAATAGTTTCACTGTGCTAAAAATTCCCCATGCTTTGCCTAATCATCCCCCTTGCCCCGATCACCTGGTAAACCATTATCTTTGAACTGTGTCTATAGTTTTGTCCTTTTTAGAATGCTATTAATACATTATTAGAATAATATGGTATATAGACTTTTCAGACTGGCTTCTTACACTTAGCAATATACGTCTAACTTTCCTTCAGTGTCTTTCCATGGCTTGATAGCCCATTTATTTATTTATTTATTTATTTTTTAGACAGAGTCTCACTCTGTTGCCCAGGCTAGAGTGCTGTGGCATCAGCCTAGCTCACAGCAACCTCAAACTCCTGGGCTCAAGGGATCCTCCTGCCTCAGCCTCCCAAGTAGCTGGGACTACAGTCATGCGCCACCATGCCCAGCTAATTTTTTCTATAGATTTTTAGTTGTCCAATTAATTTCTTTCTATTTTTAGTAGAGACAGGGTCTCACTCTTGCTCAGGCTGTTTTCGAACTCCTGACCTTGAGCGATCCTCCTGCCTCGGCCTCCCAGAGTGCTAGGATTACAGGCGTGAGCCACCGCGCCCAGCCATAGCCCATTTATTTTTAATGCTGAATAATATTATGTTGTTTCGATGTACCACAGTTCATTTATTTATTCACATATTGAAGGACATCCTGGTTGCTTTCCAGTTTGTGGCAATTAAGAATAAAGCTGCTATAAACATTTGCATGTAGGTTTTCATTTAAATGTAAGTTTTCAATCCAACTGGGTAAATACTTAGAAGCATGAATGTTGGATCATACATTAGGACTGTGTTTAGGTTTGTAAGAAACTGCCAACCTGTCTTCCAAAGTGGTTGTATCATTTTGCATTCCCGCCAGCAGTGAATGAGAGTTCCAGTTGCTCCAGATCCTCAACAGCATTTGGTAATGTCAATTTTCTGCCTCTTAGTCATTCTATTAGTAGTGTGTGTAGTGGTATCGCGTTGTTGCTTTAATTTGTAATTCTTTATAACAAATGATGTGGAATATCTTTATATATGCTTGCTTGCCATCTGTATATCTTCTTTGGTGAGGTTTTTGTTTGTATCTTCTGCTCATTTCTAAGTTGAGTTGTTCGTTTTCTTATTGTTGGGTTTTAAGAATTCTTTGTGTATTTTGGGTACAAGCCCCTTAACAGATTTTTGCAAATGTTTGTTCACAGTATGTGGTTTGTCTTTTTATTCTCTTAACAGCAGCTTTCACAGAGCAGACATTTCTAATTTTAGTGAAGTCCAAGTTACTAATTTTTCTTCCGTGGTTTGAGCTTTTGGTGTTGTATCTAAAAATTCATCACCAAGTTAAGATCACCTAGATTTCCTACTATGTTATCTTCTAGATGGTTTTTAGTTTTGTGTTTTCTCTTTAGATCTCAATCCACTTTGAGTTAATTTCCATGAAAGGTGTAGGTCTATATTCATTTTTTTTTGCATATGGATGTCCAGTTACTTCAGCACTATTTGTTGAAAAGATTCCTTTCTCCATTGAATTGTCTCTGCTCCTTTGTCAAGGATAAGTTGACTATATTTGTGTGGGCCAATTTCTGGGCTCTCCATTTTGTTCCATTGATCTATGAGTCTATTCTTTCTCCAGTACCATACTGTCTTGATTACTGTAACTTTGCAATAAGTCTTGAAGTTGAAAAGTACCAGTCCTCCAACTGTGTTTTTCTTCTTCAGCATTGTGTTGACTATTCTGGGCCATCTGCCTTTCCATATAAACTTTAGAATCAAGTTGTTGATATCCACAAAAGAGTTTCCTGGGATTTTGATTGGAATCACATTGAATCTATAGATCGAGTTGGAAAGAATTGACAGCTTAACAACATTGAGTCTTCTAATTGATAAACACAGAATATTTCTCCATTTATTTAGATATTTTGATTTCTTTCATTAGCTTTGTAGTTTTGTGCATATAAATTCAAAAGTTATTTTGTTAGATTTATGCATAAGCATTTCTTTCTTTTGAGGGGGATGGGCAGGGAGTGCTAATATAAATGGTATTGTGTTTATAATTTTAAATATCGATTGCTCATTGTTGCGTTATGGGAGTTCAAGACCAGCCTGAGCAAGAGCTCTGTCTCTAGTAAAAATAGAAAGAAATTAGCTGGACAACTAAAAATATATAGAGAAAAAATTAGTTGGGCATGGTGGTGCATGCCTGTAGTCCCAGCTACTCGGGAGGTTAAGGTGGGAGGATTGCTTGAGCCTGGGAGTTTGAGGTTGCAGTGAGTTATGATCGCACAACTGCACTCTAGCCTGGGCCACAGAGTGAGACCCTGTCTCAAAAAAAAAAAAAAAAAAAAGAGACAGACTCAGTTTCCTCTATTTACTAGATGCTTTTATTAGATGCCTAAGGACTCCAACATACACTAATGATCACATTTTACATTTCCAACAACCAGAAACAACCAGAAAACTCTGTTTTTTAATAAATATAAAACATTTCCTCTCTTCCTTTTGTCCTATATATGTAAACACACATACACACACACAATCAAAACCACAATCTCTATGTTTTTGTTTTTTGCAACCTGGGCTCAGGGGCACTTTATTCTGTTTGTTTAAATTGTGGTGAACCCTGCATCACATAAAATTTACCACGTAAACCAACATTGAGTGTACGGTTCAGTGCATTAAGTACATTCACATTTTGGTGCAACTATTGCTACCATCCATCTCCAGAAAGATCTTATCAACACACAATGTTATGAAAACTTGTCAATTTTATTAAGGACCTCTCATTCAAATAGTAACAGCTAAGGAAACAAATTGAGACGCAGCCACATCTGACTTCTTAGCTGCCACATATCAGAGGCAACAAAGAATCCCCTTTTTGAAAAATTTCTTCCCATTTTATAATTTGTTACAATTCCATAGTAGCGTTGTTTTATGCAAACAAAATTTAAAACAGAGAACAAATACTTTGTCCCCTGCTGGTAGATAAAAAACCAAAGTTTGTAACAAGGTAACTATTTTAGAGCCCTCCAAGCTCATTAAAACTACATTCTTCCTGTTGTGTTCTATCTTTTGGACAGGTATGTAATTAAGATAGATGGTGTGTGATCCTAAGAGCTCCCTTACCAGAGAATGTTCTGGCCAAATTCAGTTTGTTACATGATACTGCTCTTTTATATGTCCCTTAGTATCATACTTCTTAGCTGTCTACATAATATCCAATATAGGTCACTTTCCTTCCTAAAATGTTTTCTGCTATCCTTGTACCCATTAAGGACATTATTAATTCTGAGATATGTGAATTTTACTGCTGAGTGGATAGATCTTTTTCTGGTATGAAGTGTGCATTCATTAAGGCACTGAAACATAAATTGTACTATGTTTGTGGGAGTTATCTTTCGCTTTTTCTTTGTCTTCTAAAAATTTTTTAATCCTGTGAAAACAGGCCTGGCCACTTTATTGGAGCGTGGTATCCAGAGCTCCACCCTCCTCTGGGCTTAAGAATGTTCTAGAATATTGTAAAGTTGGAACGGAGCACCCAGGATTCAGAGAAGGGGAGTGTGCAAAATCTCTGTGCCTGAGTGGGCACCCCCCTCCCTAGCAGTCACCAAGGAGGGACGGCTGGCTCCCACGGTGCTCCTTGAATTCTCACAGTGGCCTTGTGGCTATTTTTTTCCCCTCATTCCTGTTTTAATGATTTCTTCACTCCCCCGCCCCTCTTCCACCTCTGAGCCACCTCTCCCCCTAGTCTGGAAAAATATTTTCTCGTCCCTCAAATCAAATCCACACTTAAGCCTCACATATCCCAAACTTTTGTCTAGGCCTAGAGACCTCCAAGCCCAAAGGCTTTGGAAACTATCACTACGGGGACTCCTTTCATTCCTGCCTGGGGACTCTTTTCATTCCTGCCTTCCACCTGTCATTCTCACCCTGGAGGCAGGCAGCCGGCAAACAGCAGAGGCTTGAAAGGAGAGGTGAAGCTATGAAGTGCAGAAAGTGCAGGATTTTCAAAAACATGGCCCCACTCTGATAGAAAGAAGTGGATTTTCTCCGATAGAAAAAATACAGTCATGTTCTATGCTTAGAAAATTGATCTGTGGCACAGTGGTCCCTCTCAGCCTCAAAAGATAGTTTTTTTTTTTTTTAAAGCAATAAGAGAATTTGCTGCTGAGACACTTAGAGCCGGGAGCACAATTCTAGCTGCACATTAGAATCCCCTGGGAGAACTTTAAAAAAATGCCAAAAAGAGAATGCCAGGACCCAACCTCAGAGACTTCAATTTAATTGGCCTGGCGTGGGGTCTCAAGCAAAGATATTTAAAAAAACGTTTTTTAGAGATGAGGTCTCCCCTTGTCACTCAGGCTGGAGTGCAGAGGTGTGATCATAACTCACCACAGCCTCAAACTCCTGGGCCCAGGCCGTCCTCCTGCCTCAGCATCTCAAGTAGCTGAGGCTACAGGTACACGTCACCACACCTGGCTAATTTTTCTTGGGGGTCGCATTATGTTGCCCAGGCTGGTCTTGAACTTCTAGCCTCAAGCTATCCACACCCCTTCTTCAGCCTCCCAGAGTGCTAGGATTACAGGCGTGAGCCATTGCACCTGCCTGGATTTCCTTCCTTCCCTCCCTCCCTTCCTTCCTTCCTTCCTTCCTTCCTTCCTTCCTTCCTTCCTTCCTTCCTTCCTCCCTCCCTCCCTCCCTCCCTCCCTTCTTTCTTTCTTGAGTAGTGCCAAACTCTCCTGTAATGGTGGAAAAGACAGTATCACCAAAGAGTTTTGATTGCTTAGCTTCCAGGCCACTTCAGATATTTCAGTGTTTTTGGTATCAGCAATCCTGAGTACATTTTGCTTTTCTCACCAGAAGCTCTTTTTTAATTAAGTTAAAGTTGCCTACTATCTCACTGTTGATTTTCATTTTTTTAATCACATAAGACCTTCCTGTAAGCAACTTCAGAACACCCCCTTTTCACATTTAAGGATACAGTAATTAGACCCAGATTTGCTGAGCCTGTGGGAATCCTACAACCAAAGTGATCTTAATGGCGCTTTAAAGTCTGAACTTTTCTGTTCTTATGTGTGAGGTTACCCAGTAGATGAAAGAAATAACTTTGACATCCTGGTGCTTATTAGAGTTCGGAAAATGCCTCTTAAGGGCGGAAGGTTTGTGAATTTTTCTTTACTAAATGAGAAATGGTTAAACCACCAAAACCTGCAAAGCCTGTACCCACGATGTGTTTGGGTTTTTTTTTGATATCTTTGTACTTCAGGTACATTGAGATATTATTGGGTAAATACTTACATCAGAGGAACTAAAGATTTTATGGATGACAAAACCTTGTAAATCAGGAAACAGTGAAAAGAAATGGAAGTGTTTAATGGACTATAATAGGAGAGATGGGTCTTTAAAGGAGAGGTTTGCATCTTCTAAATAGAGACATGGTAGTATTTTAGGTTTATTTGAGAAGACTTTACAGGAGATTTATTTATTACTCTATAGAGTCTTATAAAACACCCGGTTCATAGAATAGAGTCCATTTTTATTGGTGTTACCTCTGCATGTGATTTCCGATAGTAAAATGAAGAGCCAAAACAAATTAAACAAAGCCTGAAGTCATTATTGTCACAGATCATTACCCCACTTAAAATTTCTCCTATTTTAGGTAGCCATGGACTGTCACCTGGACTGTGCCTGGAGGAATCTCTCTGTCAAATGCTTCTCCTATTTCTCAAACCCTACAAACTTCACTTTCGATTCAATAATAAAATTCTTTGCCTGTTGGTTCCTCTGCTATGTCCAAGTGTTTTCCGAGTGGTGAGACAACTTCAGAGCAGAGATCCACCTCATTACTCTTGTGTAACCAGTTCATTATCTCAATAACTTTTCCCTCATGATAATTACATCGCACATTTTTAAGTCATTGCATTTACAGAACATCCATTATGTGCAAGGCCTTGTGCCAGGACCTCAAGGCTTTAGGATGCCCAGGGCAGCCCTCAAGTTGCTGTTCTCTTCTGGAATGTCAAACCAATAAGTGATTGTCATACGGTGTGATGAGGACGTAACAGATTCCTGGGAGAAGTTGCGAAGACAGTCTCCCATTTGAGTGTGGACCTGGGACACAGGCCTTGACTGCCTAGATCACCTGTGGGTGCTCAGCATGGTTGAGATCACTGATGTATATGGGGGAGGACACAGAGCAAGAAGAGGAGAGGGTTGAGGAAGATCAACATTCGGGAGTGAGCGGAAGAAGAGAAATCAAGGGAAACACCAGGAAAGGAGTCGTCAGGGAGATGGGGGGGAGAACCAGGACTGTTTCAGAATCCTGACGTCACAGCCTCGATAGATCCACACGGAGCCGATGTCCCTGTCCTCACTACTGCCGGCTCCACTGTCATGTCTCTTGTGAGTTCCTCAGGAAGAATGGAAATATTTCCACCGTGCAAGTTCCCAGGTCTGGTTAACATTCCCTATAATGACAGACTCTGTCTCTGGTGGCCTAAGGAATGTGTAGCACCGTACATCATTGTGTCTTCTGGTTCTATGCCCTGAAGAAGGCATAGAACATTTTCAGACATGGGATGTCATTAAAATTACCTTCTGTGGGAACAAATGAGGTCTACACATTTCTGATTATCAATAAATATTTTTAAAGAATGGTGCCCAGTTTGGAGAAAATTTGAATAAATAAAAATGCTTGTGAATAGTTAGATATACTTCCTATTTAACTGACAACTTTTTGCAATCACCACTCAATGTGGTATTCATTTTAGGACAAGTTTATGAACAATTAATTCACTCTAATATGATTTTACTCTTCAGCATTTGTTTTTTATTGAATGAACCAAAACTAGCTTTTCAAGTAATAATGTCCTTTCTTTTGCTTTCATTTACCTCCATTTCTACTATATCACAGAAGCTCTGATTACGTTATGTTGTAAACTCCTTGAGAACAGGCACCTCCCCTTTTTTTTTTACTTCTTTGGACTAACCCAACCCTCTCTATGGGAAATGATTAATGAACATATATTGACAAATCAGTTGCTTACAACTATCAGCAAAATGACCAATTGGCACTCCCAAGGTTCCAGCTCTTTCTGTGCTTTCTGCTTATATTCTTAAACCTGCAGAAATGGAATCACAAAGCCATGTTCTAAGAAAGGCTGGGTAGTGCAAACATTCCAAGATGGTCTTTTTCTAATAAGGGGCTTCATACAAATTATATTAATCGCTATAAGGTTTCCTCTCCCACTGGATATATTTAAAAAGTGCATAATGTTGACCTTCATTGTTGAAATTCACTATTTTTGGATACATAGAGGACTGAGTTGGGAAGTGTCTCCTTTTAAAGATAGCTCCATCATTCTCAGAAAACTTACCTGAACATAATGGGTTAAATAAAATTCGAAATAGAGATATAGACATATTTCCCACTATTAATTAGTGTGTTTCAACATCCTCTCAGTAAGTGAGTCATTCAAATAGGCGTGCGTGTGAGCAAGAGGTCTGGCGGGCCCCGGTGGGTTGGTGTCTGTATGAGTGCTCTCTTGCTGCTGTACCAGATTACCACAAACTCAGCGTCTTAAAACAACACAAATTTATTATCTTATGGTCCTGGAGCTCAGAAGTCTGCAAGCAGTCTTGAGGGGATGAAATGTCCACAGAGCTGCGCTCTCCCTTAAGGCTCTTGGGGAGTAATCCGTGTCCTTCCCTTTTCTAGTTCCAGAGGCCGACCGCATTCTCTGGCCCACGAGCCCTCTAGCCAGCAGTCACCGCACTCCGGGCCCTGCCTCCACCACCATGCCTCCTTCCTGACTCTGGCCCTCCTGCCTCTCTCATAAGGACCCTTGGGATCACCTCTGGCCCACCCAGATAATCCAGGATCATACCCCCATCTCAAGTCCGTTTGCCATGTAAGGTCACATACTCGCAGGTTTTGGGAATTAGGGTGTGGACATTTTTGAGGGGCCATTATTTGGCCTACCACGATGTCTTTAGGACAAAGGGTGCCCGACTGGCAGGAAGTCTTCTGAGGCTGTTCTCTGTGCCCAGAATGATGTCACTGACTCTGTTCTCCTTTTCCCCACTTTTCTCTCCCATGTGGCACATTTCTCCCACTGTCTCCTCTCTCTCCTTTTCTTTTGCACATGCTCTGTTCTTAGTCATTTTAAAAGGCCAAAAGCAGGAGTAATGATTATATACCTTTAATACATCAAGGGAATATACAGCCTGTACATGATAACGTGAGCTTTCAATTCTAGATGAGTTACAAGACGAGATAGGGGAAGACACAAGGGATTGCAGCAGCCTGAAAAATGCCGCATTGTGCGCTGAGCAGCAGGCGTGATAGGTAGCTCAATGCCACGTCTCCATCGCAGTCCGAGAGCAAATGCGTTTTATTGATTTTTATGTTTAAAAGTCTCATCTGCTCAAGTAGCGTATTTAATGTTTCAAGTACGACCAAGAAAAGTTAAAACTCCATCAGGCAAAACCAGTCCTACACTATGTCGAAAACGCTGTAGCAAATTGTGTAACTATCTGTGAGTTTATTTGTACATTATTATCCTTTCTGATCTCCCAGCTTTCAGCAGACAACGCAAGCTGCTCTCGCCCAATTTAAGGATGGTCACTTTTAAAATCAGACAAAGGCTTGGTGCTGGAGAAATTTCTTTCCATAGTGATTATTTGACGATGTGAAAGTTTCTATTGGAAGGAGAAAGATCATTGTTGATATTGTATGTGTAAAAAAAATCATTTAAATCCAAATTGAGAGATGCTTTTCTCATGAGCAGTAATTTTCATAGAACAGGGTGAATCTTCATTCATCTGTTACCCCCGAAGATTGTTTGAAGCAAGCACAGTTGTGAAGCATTTCCCTGTCCCCCCTTTCCTGTTCTCACCCCTAACTCCCACTTCACTGGGTGTCCAACACTGTCACGCACAGCCCGGACTCTGCAGAGCCTGCGACGCAGAGCTTTTCCCGGACTTCCTCTCCGTATGCCTCCCCTCTCTTCCAGCACCTTCCATGACAAGGACCTTTTCTTCAGAGCAATGTATCAGGTTTCTGCCAGTTATCCCACATCTGACAACCCAATTCTTGAAGGTGCTGGTATTCCGTCACCCTCTCTGGGATGGCTGGAAACAGAGCACTTTCACTAGGATTTCCCCAAACGGATTTTTAAGAACACAAGTTTCTGGGCATGTTAATAGTTGCCACATGGAAGATACCAAGTTACCAAGTAAACCTCAGAAATTCATAGTACACATTGGCACGTGTGAGAATAAAATACCCTGAATAACTTGTCAAGGGTCATTGAGCACAGTATTTCCCATCCTACTGTCTACAGAATCAGGGACCAGAGACCACACTGAAAACAAAGGATCTGTTAAGATGAGTCATCTTCCACAGTAAGAAGTAGAGAAGCTTTTGGAAAGAATTAGCTCAAAGTGAAGCAGAGAAGTTGCTCAGCGGGTGTGGAGTGAGAGGCTTTCAATAGGAAGGGTTAGAAAACTCGACTCAAACTCAGGCAGAAGAAGGGTGACTATTGGCTCATTTACTGAGAAACTTAAGGGTAGAATTCACACCCAGCGGGTGCAATGCACACTATCTGGGGGATGGGCACACTTATAACTTTGACTCAAATGGTACAAAAGCAATTTATGTAACCAAAACGTTTGTACCCCATTAATATTCTGAAATTAACAAAATAATAATACTAATAAAAATGGAGTAGATCTGCTTCAGGTGGGGGTTGGCCCTTCAATAACAAGTATTAGGAAAGTCAACTCAAACTTAAGCAGAAAATGGCAGTTGGGTGACATGAGGAAGGAGGCTCTGGGCAGAATCCATTCTCCTAGAGCAGGTGGTGACACAGCTGTCTGGCAAGACAGTCCCTGGTGCAGAAGTGTCTTGGGTGGGCTGAGGCCAGCCTGGCAGGAGCAGAGGCTTGGCCCCCTGTTCAACTGAGGTTTTAGCCACTTGCCTGGAACCTTTAGTCCGTTCCACCAGCCTTCCCAACAATCCTGTAAATATCTCCTTTTTCTTCCTGATCTGTCAGAGTCAGCCACTCTTACTCAGAAGGCTCCTTGTCCTGGTCGCATTATTATTTGACTGAGTAGAAAATTGTCACCAAAGAGGTAACTGAAAAATAGGATATCACTTTGTCAAATAAAGAAAGGCTGCATTTAAATAGCTGCTTCCAAGCATATCTAAGTCCTTACTTACATGCCATCTGTGTATGTCATGGACCAGTGCCGAAGACCGGAAAAAAGCAAAGGCATTAATTATTCCAGGTCTTATCTCTTCCTACTGTCAGCTGTAATAATTTTTCCTTGAAATAAAATCTTCTGTTACTCTGGTGATTGTTACTGGATACTTTAATGACCTGTGTGGGCACCGTACAAACCATGCATCTTCTGAACAAGTTTGTAGGCTTCAGCAACATTTCCGGAGATAGACATTTGTAATCAAGGTATAAGATGCATTAAGTTGACAAATGGCTTTCTCTAATGGAAGATTTGGAAACAACATCTGATTTCATAAATTTTATAACTTTTCACTCCTTTCACATTCGTAAGCTGAACGTGTCCCCACTACGCTTCAATCCATTCTTTTGAGAGATGAGCACACTTGGCTCAGTGCAGAGGCCAGGGCCAACGCTAGGGATAAATGTCGATCTTTTTAAGACAGTGTGGGGAGCCGTGGCTCAGAGTGGAAATCCCAGCAGACTCCAAAGTGTGTCGACTGAGCCAGGATGTCAGTAGAGAAAGCAGCTCCCAGGCGCCAACTAGATAAGGGATGGTCATGGAAGACAGGAAATGCTGTCTTAATAAAGTACATGGACTTCTTGTCTTTTTAACAGAAAATAAGTCATTCCTGGCCTGTAGCAGCAGAATCTCACCAGAATTGCTTGGTGAGGTTTTTATGGACAGTCAAGAAGCTGCTTTGTTGTGTGAACCTTTGATGGGGGTGAGAGGGGATGAAAAAAATCAAGCAGATCCATGGATGGGCTATGAACATAATAGGCGAGACACTGAACTAGCTGTTGTTTATCCTGCAGGAAATTCTGAGGATGTTTTAAAAATAGTGTCTAAATTCAAAACCAAGCCATTACAACAAGATGTGAAAGCTCCGTTGAATTTTTGTGGTGTGAGAAGCACAACAGTAGATATTAGAGAATAAATTTGCTGCAAGGAACCTTGAAAGTCCATCTAGTTCAACACTCTTATATTGCCAATGGGGGAAACTGAGGCCCAGGCAAGAAAGTGACCTACTGAAGGTATGAGGATGTGGGACTTTGTGGGATAATTAGGTCATGAAAGTGGTAGTACCCTCACAAAATAGACCCCACAGAGCTTTCTCCCCGCTTTCCACCATGTGAGGACATGGTGAGGTGATGGCCATCTAAGGACCGGGAAACAGGCCCTCACCAGACACCAAATCTGCTGGTGCCTTGGTCCTGGCCTTCCTGGCCTCCGGAACCATGAAAAATAGATGTTTGCTGTTTCAGCCACGCAGTCGATGGGATACTTGTTAGAGCAGCCAAACAGACTCAGATGGAGAGTGCAAGTTTAGAAGACTGTCTCGAAGGACAGCGCTATGACAACTTTTGACTAAGATGCTAATACTGACATAATGTGGCCATTGCGATGAGTAAAAAGCTGAAGGATATTTACAAAATAAGGAGCACCTGGCTCCTCCACCCTACGAACAACCAGTTGAGCGGTATTCTCCACTGATAAAACCGTTTCACTCTGAGAAGTTGCCTGGGTCTCCATGTATCTGAATGGGCACTCTCCTGTAACGCGGGACCTGAACGCAACGCTGTAATGACAGGCTCGTGCATTCACAGCTGTCTCGATGCTGAACCAAGATGCAAGCCGCAGGGGTGAAACACGATGAGACAGGATGAAGTCCAAGTGCAACTGAGAAGATTAAATGCACAGATGCAAGGAGAGGGGGGCCCAATAATAATAATCCATATCTACAAAAGCAAAAACAACCAAAAAACCCCCAAAACAAAAAGACCTGGAATTTTAGTTTATTCAAGCTTAGGATGCACAAAGAGTGTGATGTGATCGTTGAATAAACTGAAAGAAAACTTATGCTGAATCAGGCTCAGTGTCCAAGAGACCGAGTATAAGGAACCAACAGGTACATACACGCAAGTTCACTATAAGAGGGAACTTTCCTGCTATTTATTTTAAGTATTAGATTGGGCTGACAATTTGGCATGCATCTCTGGAAAATTGTGAACACCTGGGTGAACATCTGCCAGGGATGCTGTAGACTGGAGGGCCTGGGCGCCCCTCTAACTCAAGTGTCTGAGTCCAGAGTCCAGCATCACTGTCCAAATCCCACCACATCATATGTGACCTTAGACAACTTATTTAACCTCTCTAAGCCTCTCTTTCCTTGCCTGTAAGATCAGAAAGATCAAATATATCTCTCAGAAATTGTTTAAAAAATCAATTTAAGAAATGTACATCAAAGCACTAGAATAGTGTTTGGAACGTGATTGTTTTTAAAAAAATGTTTGTGTCATCAGAACTTTCCATTCTTCTATCTATAGCAACTCATCCAGGGGTGAGCATGTGACCCCATAACAACTAATGAGATACCCTGAGACTTTTGCTGAGGCTTCTTGGAGTTATTCTTGCTTAATAGGTTTAAGGCTGAGATGATATACTTCCCAGAGATCTTATTACGTCTGAACTCGGAGATTAAAACCAAGACAGCTGGAGACAAGAGTCGAGCTCTAGAGAGAAACAAGCCTGTGATGACTTTGGTCCCTGAATCCAGCCGTGCCTGAAGCTTAATGATTTCTAGACTTTTCATTTACATGTGTCAGTCAATTCCATTTTGCTTCCTGCAGTCTGGTTCAGGGTTTCAGTCAAATACAGCAAAAGAATTCTGACAGATGCCATCCTCGAGAAAGACATTCTCATAGCCTTATCGTCTTAGTGTTATTGTTTAATGTGAAGCCCCAGCGCGGCAACTACTTTTCCTGTCTTCCATGCATGGAGCTGAGCCAGGGAGAGCACTACTTTTCCTTATTATCTACCACTTCTTAGAACCCCGGGCCGCCGACTTTGCTACACCAAACACACATTGACCTGGAAAGTCTACTTGTTATTTTTGGTAGCTTTCAGCTTAGGGACTGTACCTTTAAAACCACAGCTGCGTCTTCTTTGGTTTTCCCCACCCCCAGGTGCCAAAAGCCTAATCAATTATGAACACCTCAGATGCCTTCAGACTGACTTTAGCATCTGGCCCCGGGAGGGGCGTGCCAAGTGTGGTCCTCATGGCAGGCAAAAGTCGGAACACAAACAGAAATGCTGGGACGTGCTTAGTCACAACGGAGATTCAGAGGAGTTTTTCTTTCTTTTTTATGTTACAGTTCTGCCACTAGCTGCTTGCTAATTAAGTTAAAACCTGCTAAAAATTGGATGAAGGCTAAAGGGAAGTAACACCGAAGCTATGGTGCCGTCATTGAGCAAGATTGAAGTCACTGCTCTGGCCCCTTCTGATGTCAGCTTGTCTCAGTGAGCTCTGGAGAGCCTTCTGATGGTCTCCAGGGAGGCAGGTGGCTCTGCCGGTGGACATGAACCTGAAGGTTGGTGGCCAGGACGCAGGAGGAAGAGCTTCAAGATCCTGTTGGTTTCCGTAGACGTTAGTCACTCAACGCCGGTGTTCTTGCCAGGGGAGCCTCTCCCCTCTGTTAGATTGGCTGGGTCCCCTGCAGAAGCCGGGAGGACCCCTACCAAATTTTGGTTCGGGAATTGAGGTAGCTGACTCTCCGTGCACGAGGGAGTTCGAGAGACAGTTTTATTACTCACACGTGGGACTCCCGGGTAGAGCAGAGGCAACCGGCCTGAGCCTTTGCCGCCGGCGGCTGAGAGGCGGGGCCTGGGACAACTTCCCACCCCGGGAGGTTTAAATTTCCCGGCAGCACCGGCTGGGGACGTGAGGAGCTTCGGGACTGATTCGCCTGCTCGGAGCGTGAGACCGGAGGGACGTCAGCAGCGCAAGATCATGAATGAGGTCAGACTCTGTCCCAGTTAGATGTAATCTTATCTAAACAAAGTGCATTCATTTCCTAGGTCTGCTGTAACAAATGAACACAAACCGGGAACCTTAAAGCGACACAAATTCATTCTCAGTTCTGGAGGCTGGAAGTCGGAGTTCACGGTGTTGGCTGGGTGGGTTCCTGCCGAGCCTCCGAGGTGCACGGTGCACACCTCCTCCTAGCGCCTGGCGCTCGCCGGCAACCCTGGGCGTTCTTGGCTTGTGAATACATCGCTGTCTCTGCCTCCGTCTGCACACGGCCTCTGTGTCTGTCTTGTCTGTCCCTTTAAAGGACATTCTCTTTGGATTTAGGGCCCAGCCTAATCCACTGTGACCTCCTCTCTTCTGCCGATCACATCTACAGAGCTCTAGCTCCAAATAAGGTCACGTTCTGAGCATCTGGATAGACATGAATTTTGTGGGTGGGGGGAGCTATTCAACCCAGTACACAAAGTGAACTTTATTATCACTTTTTAAAAATTATATTCTTTATCACATTTCTCCTATTGCTGAATTTTTGCTTCCCCACCCCAAATGGGACTGGGAAGAACCTTCACAGGCTTGTGGTGTCCTGGGTAAAGGCATAGCCCCTGAAAAGGGGTGAGACCTAAAGAAAGGGTTTGCCCGGAGGCAGAGCTGAAAGGGAAGGGGTGTGACAGGGATGCCACAGGCTCAGCAACCACCTCGGGCAGCCCTGGCTGGGGGTGGAGAGCATCAGTGACCCCCCTTGGCCTGTTTTCCCAGCAGAGACACAGCCGAGTCAGGAATAGTGTGACATTTGGCAAAGTGTCATGGTCTTTGGATGTGCATGGTCACCAGTGCTATTAAATATAGTTCTTATGGCCAATGTACTATCAAGACTGAGATTGGATGGTTGGTGGCATATTCAATTGAGTAATTTTCCATGGCTTGGTTGAGTTCAGTGGTGTCACCCTTTGATTCCTGTCTTTCTCTGTGAGGGTACTACAAAGTACCATAGACTGGGTGGCTTAAACAACAGAAATTTATGTTCTCACAGTTCTGGAGGCTAGAAGTACAAGATCAAGGTGCTGTCAGGGTTGGTTTCATTCTGAGCCTTCTTTTTCTGACTTGTAGATGGCTGTCTCCCCACTGTGTCCTCACTCCGGCCCTGTGTGTGTCCAAATTTCCTCTTCTTATGAGAACTCCAGCCCTATTAGGTTAGGGCCCACCCTAATGACCTCATTTTAACTTAATTGCCTCTTTATAAGTACTGGGGTTAAGACTTCAACATATGACTTTGTTAGGGGACACAGTTCAGCCCTTAACAGTCCCTCTCACATTTGTGCTGAGTGAGCAAAGTGCATGCCCTTCTCTGTTGACATGTTTTTCTCTCTGAAGGTTATGATTGCCTTCCACGGCAGTGTTTAGACTTTAGATGACAGGGCCATGAGGCACAGCCAGGCTGAGACTTCAGAATCATGACTCAATGCAGAGAGTAGGGCTGTGTGAACAGGTGCAGTATTAGCTGGGGTGCTGCGCTCACAGCTTCTGGACCCCTCCCCTTAGAGAATCCCAGCCTTCAGGGGTCCCCTTCAAGCCGTTTATACTTTAGCTTCCGTCCTTGCTGGAAAGTTTTATCCACCTATGCAATTGGCAGATGAGGTTGCAAATAAGCCTGCTCCTCAGCATGGGACTTAAAAACCTAAGGGACTTTATAATTGTAATTCCAGTTACTCAGAAGAATGTAATACAAGCTATATTATTTGAGGGCCTTGTTCTAGGAAGTTAGATACAGCAAGAAGCTATGTTAAGATATTTTTTGCATGAACTCTGATGACGCTACAGCCAAAGTCCGGTGTGGTAGGTAGAATAATGGTCCCCCAAAGATGTCCACGTTCCAATCTCCAGAACCTGGGAATGTTATCTCACGTGGCAAATGAGACTCTGCAGGTGTAAGTCAAAGAGCTTGAGATGGGGAGATTATCTGGGATTATCTGGGTGGGCCCAATGTAATCAGAAGCGTCCTTTAAAGGAAAGAGGGAGGCAGGTGGGAGACAAAGAGAGATGGGCGGGGGAGGGAGAACGAGAGGAGAGAAAGAGTTTTAACAATGCTGCTGGCTTTGCAGATGGAGCCAAGGAACTCAGGTGTTCTGTAGAAGCTAGAAAAGGCAAGGAAACAGATTCTTTACGCCCCCAGAAGGAGCACTGCCACACGGCCCTACCATGCTATCGTGGACTTCTGACCTCCGGAACTGTAAAATAACAAATTCCTGTTATTTTAAGCCGTTAATTTTGTTATTTGTTGCAGCAGCAGTAGGACTCTAAAACACCAGGATAATTAATTTGCTGTGTCGTGCACAGCCACAAGTCACTGGGTAACATTATCACTGGGTAATGGGTACAATCGCCTCAGCATCCCAGGGTGCAAACAGTGTCCTGTGTCTTTATTTTTCTAAAACAAGAAATGCAGTATCTGTCATTTTCATGGCTGCTTTCCCCTTGTTTGGGAACCTGAGGCTTACAGAGTCCAGCAGAAATGGGGGCTCCAGCTTTACCATCCTTGTTCCAACTGCTGCTGCCCCTGGCTGGGCTCGTTAGGGAGACACAGTGCTCAATTGCCCTCCCCTTTATAATCACTCTTCTACACATTGCCTGTCCCCAACTCCCCCTAAGATGCTTCCACTTGGAGGCCTCCCTCCCTCCTTCCCCACGTTCTCTGCAGTCTTCTGACTGTTCTCTTCTCTATTCCAATAACTTACTATGCACCGTCCCTCTAAGCCCACTTCTCCTCATCTTGCACCATACAGAAAAATCAACTCAAAATGGTTCATAGACTTACACATAAGACCTGAAACTGTAAAAGTCATAAAAGAAAATGGGAGGAAAGCTTGATGACATTGGCCTTGGCAATGATTTCATGGATATGACACTAAAAGCACCGACAACAAAAGCAAATATAGACAAGTGGGATTTTGCTGTGGAAAAACTTTGAAAACTGTGAAAAAACTTTTCACAGCAAAGAAAACAATCGACAGAGTGAAAAGACAACCTACATAAAGGGAGAGAACATTTGCAAACCATATATCAGATAAAGGGTTAATTTCCAAAATATATAAGGAATTCCTAAAACTAAATAGCAAAAACAAAACAAAACAAACCCCAAAACAAAAAACTTACACTCTGATTTAAAAATGGGCTAAAGACTTAAGTAGACTTTTCACTCAAGAAGACACACAAATGCCCAACAGGTACATGAAAGGATGATCAATGTCACCAATCATCAGGGAAATGCAAATCAAAACTACAATGAGATATCACTCACACCTGTTAGGGTGACTGTCATCGAAAAGATGAAGGTTAATAAGTGTTGGCCAGGATATAGAGAAAAGGGAACCCTTGTACACTGCTGGTGGGAATGCAAAATGGTGCAACTGCTATGGAAAACAGTATGGAGATGCCTCAAAAGATTAAAGATAGAGCTACCATACGATCCAGCAATCCAACTTCTGAGTATTTATCTAAAAGAATTGAAATGAGGTCTTGAAGAGATGTTAGCATTCCAATATTCACTGCAGCATTGTTCACAATAGCCAAGATGTGGAAACAACCTAATTGTCCGTTGAAAGATGAATGGATAGAGAAAATGTGGTATATACATATAAAATATTATGCAGCCCTAAAAAAGGAAATTTTGCAGTATCACATAACATGGGTGAACCTTGAAAACATTGTGCTAAGAGAAATAAGCCAGTCATAGAAGGACAAATACTGCATAAGTTGACATACATGAAGAGTATAAAATAGTTAAACTCATAGAATCAGAGATTAGAATGGTGGTTTTCATGTGCTGGAGAGAGGGGGAAATGAGGAGTTGCAAAGGGACAGGCAAAATCTTTCAGTTAAGTAAGATGAATAAGCTCTAGAGACCTGCTGTGCAACATTGTACCTATAGTTAAGAACAGTGTAAGAGGGTGGATCTCATGTTAAGTGTTCTTATCACCACCACCACAACAAAACCAAACCAAAACAAACATGCATTTGTAATCAGCGGTGGTGTGCTAGAGTTGGCCTGTATTTGCTCACAAGAGGTGATTGTTAAATTTTCAGGAACTTTGCATGCCAGTTGTTAAATATAGTCATTATTAAGTATTAAATGATATAAACTTATAATTAAATTAATTACATTGAAAATAATGATAATAAATGTTGAAAATATATCACAATCTACTTATTTTACTACATTTTACTATTATCTATACTCTTGAGGTTAATTATGTCTGTTTTATCTGTAACCTTGAAATAATACACTGGTTTACTAACATCAGATTGGCAGGCTGAAATTGGTCATGGTGTGTGAACTTATACCACAGAAACTGGCAAATGCTATAAATTAAGGGCTTTTTTTTTTTTTTTTGGAGAGTCAGTTGTTAAACATTCACCAGACACCACTGTTCTTAAGCCTAATGTGTTAAGTTTCACAAAAACTCCAAAATGGAAGCAGAACAGATAATACCCCCAATTTACCAACATGGAAAAAGAGACCCAGACATTAACAAACTTGTCCAAAGAGGGCTCCTGAGTCCTATCTTCGTATTTTCACCATTATATTTTTTGCCACATCTAAGATAATTGAGATTGGCTTGTTACTAAAAAGCTTCTGGACGGCCAAGGAAACAATCAACAGAGCAAATAGACAACCTACAGAATGGGAGAAAATATTTGCATTCTATATATCCGATAAAGGGCTAATAACCAGAATCTACAAAGAACTCAAGCATATCAGCAAGGAAAAAAAATCAAACAACCCCACTAAAAAGTGGGCAAAAGACATGAATAGAAGCATTTCAAAAGAAGATAGACTAATGGCCAGTACAAATATGAAAAAATGCTCAATGTCACTAATCATCAGGGAAATGCAAGTCAAAACCACAATGAGGTATCACCGAACCCCAATGAGAAAGTAATGCCTTCTTAAATCTATTTTTACTTTTTCTGTAAAGCAGTACTCTTTAGAAACATAATGGCAGAAATATAGATTAAATCAGGGTTGCCCACAAATACAGGATACCCAGATAAATTTGAAATTCAAATAAACACTGAAAAATATTTTAGTGTACATATGTTCCAAATATTGCAAGGAACATACTAAATTTTTTTTATTGTTTCACTCAAATTCAGTGAAATACTAGCTATGCTTTCATATTAACAAGTTAGAAAGATTTCTTACCATATTTCTCTAAAGTTATTTTTAAAAATCTGATTTCTTTACCACTGACTCTAGTCAGTTCTCTCAAATATTTGCCAGGGTCAAAGTCAATTGCATAAATAAATCACTTACTATACCTACTACAAGTACAATACCCTAGTGACTTTGAACTTGTACCTACAAGGAACTGCCAATCTCCTTTCTGAATTTTTAGAAATCTCTGGAACAGTCTAAAACGAAATAGAAGAATTTTAAAACCGTTTTCCTTGTCCTCATGTCTGTTTCATAACACAGATTGCACAGCCATCTCCTAGGGAGATAGGAACAATCCTGACAGACTGCCTCGATGCCATTAGCACACTGTGGCGTCTCTTCTGTCTTTGCCAGTGGTTTTTATTTTCTTAAGTTTTAAACATTCTTGGTAAAGTCAGTAAAGCTGCCCTTCAGAATCTTGGATATTGGGTGAACAGAAAATCTGGTTGGAATATTCTAATGTAGCTCATAAATGTGGCTGGCGGATCCATTACAGCATGTGTTGTTGGGTGTCTGGCAATTGGAAGCTACAGCCATTCACCTGGGGCGATGTTTCATTTGCTACTGATGCTCTTTATTTTCAACAGGGCCCAGGGACCAGTGGCGATGAGCTCACCTCAGAAGGCGTGGGGCTGGGAGTTGTGGACACAGAGAAGGTAATTACATTGCGTTGGTAATTTCGGTGGTGAGTGTTAGCAGAAAAGGAAGCGCTAGAGGGAAACCTAATTTGGAGACATTCTCTTTCTGAAACTATGTATTCCTGGAAGAAAACTGTATCATTACTTAATACACTCACCTGTGTTGCTCCTTAGTTGTTTTAGTGCTTTGATCATCTTTAAATGATTGTTCTCATTGGTTATTGATTGTGAACACATGGGGAACCTAATAGCATAAGAACCTGAAATTATTCTTACTATTGTAGCATGTTGAGGCAATAATACAATTTCAGACCGTTTTAGTTATTAGCCCACAGCATATTTTACTGGTTGTTGAAGGATAA
Source organism: Lepilemur ruficaudatus (assembly GCA_963574885.1). Taxonomy (NCBI): domain Eukaryota; kingdom Metazoa; phylum Chordata; class Mammalia; order Primates; family Lepilemuridae; genus Lepilemur; species Lepilemur ruficaudatus. The sequence continues at coordinate 5,709 of CAUYRT010065237.1, read as the reverse complement.
GATACATTAGAATGATGACTACAGAAAGTATCTGTGGAACACTTTTCCACTTATTGCAATTGGTATTCAGGTTATATTTTTAAAATTCTATCTTTCTAACTTTTCATAAAAGTATGTTCCTATTGTGATAACGTGAATATTTAACTCAGTTTTACCTTGAGATTGCTGCCATCAGTCTAGTCTTCTGTTACTTCCAAGGCGAGGGCAGGATAGTCTTCAGGATGTGGGTGTGAGTACTTCACTTTTGTCTGTTGTGGAAACTCAGAGGGTTTGGGGATGATCAAGTGCTCTCAGAAGACAGCCAGGACCTTTCTGTCTCCTGTGCCACCATCTTCAGCTTTGGACCCCCGGGGGCCCCTCATGGCGATAGGATGGCTGCCAGGAACAGGCGTTGCTGTATGCTTCCTTTTCCTTCAGCTGGAGGGAAATAAAAACCTAAGGCCCCAAGCCTTTTCTTCTGACATAAGGAGATGGCTTTTTCTCCCATTTCTGTTAGCTACATTATTTGTTTTTCATTTCATATAGTTTATGATACTCTGTCACTTTTGCCATTATTAAGAAATATTGGCTAAAAATTTGAAAGAAGAAGCTGAATCTATTGCTGTAAAATGTTACCAGTTTTGTGGGAATTTGTATCCAAAAGGCCACAGCAGTATATTTCCAGTCTCACATGCTCTTCCGGAATCTGGCCACCCCTCATCAAGAGATGCACACTCTTTCCCACACCTGCCCCCTGAAACTGAGCAGTATTTTGCAACTGCGTTGACCAATGGAATGCTTCCTGAATGCAGTGCCTGGCCCTTTGACTTGGGACATAGATTTCTGGAGCTTTGAGAGACTGTGTAAGAACCTGGGCTACCCTGAAACATCTAGGAGCTGCAGCTGTCCCTGTCCCAGCTACTTGAGTCTCTGCAGTGCAAGTGCCAGACCATTAAGTGATTGAGCCTTTAAGTGATTCCAGCTTTCAGCCTCAGAGCCTCCCAGCTGATTCTTGGTGGAGCAGAGCTGTGCTGTCCCCATGGAGCCCAGTTGGGACTGCAAATTTTTGAACAAAGTAAGTGCTTCTCTCTCTTTTTTGTTTTTAAAGTCACAACTTTTGGAGTGGTTTGTTACAGAGTAATAGAAAATCAGAATGAGTCTAGTTCAAAACCTTTTTGTGATTTTTCAACTCTGTCTTTGATAATTAAGAGTTGGTTTTGTATACAAATAGTGGTATTGTAATAATTTTTCTGTTAATGACAGGTTAGCTCAGGTGTGCGCGTGCAGTCTTGACACGGCCAGTGATTTGGGTGTAATCCCACTCTCCCCTGCTCCGTCACTTCACTGTGTGATTGTGTCATGGATGTCTGCTCTTGGTTATGAGAGTGTGAAGAATCCTTGCAGCCACTGGAAAATGGACAGCTCGATTCTCTGCTGAATGTGTGAGGAAGGGAGACTGTGGCAATGGCAGGGACACTCTCCAGCCAAGAACTTCCAGAAAAAAAACACAGTGCTGGCTCCATCAAGGGCCAGGCTCTGGGTAGATTTGGCATCTCAGAAATGAGGATAAATTGGGCGTGAGGGGTACTAAGGATGAGAGTCTGGAAGAGGATCATTGGCAACGGTAATGGACATGGCAGGCGCTGGTTGTGCAGGATGTGTGGTGACAGCAGTAGACAGATGCCACCCTCACTGAGCTAAGGATTAGACTTGTCCCACGTTGCCCTACACTTATGTCACGGTGCTGAGTACAGGGTGGATTCTGAGGAATCAGACTTTTCTCTCCTTACGGCTTTTGTGCTTGGCAGGCTCCAAATCATCTCTTGAGACAAAAAGCCCCAACTTTACATTCAGCATCACAGTTTGCTGGCTACCTGATACTGCTGCATCTTAGTCCCCTTGACATAAAAATAGGACTGATTATAACAGGAACCCGCTTGGCAGTGAGCAGAACAAGGTGAACAAATGTTAAAACACTATGAAAGCAATAAAATGCTGTAAAATGTAAGGGTAGTTTTATTTATTTATTTATTTTTCACTTTTTTTATTATTATTTTTCTTTCAGCATATTATGGGGGTACAAATGTTAAGGTTACGTACATTGCCCTTGCCCCCCTCCCCACTCCAGTCAGAGCCTCAAGCCTGACCATCCCCCAGACGGTGCACATCGCACTCATTATGTATGTATATAGCCATCCCCTCATCCCCCCCCATCTGCCCGACACCCGATAAATGTTGTTACTGTGTGTTTACTTAGGTGTTGATCAGCGAAACCAATTTGCTGGTGAGTACATGTGGTGCCTGTCTATCCATTCTTGGGATACTTGACTTAGCAGAATGGGTTTCAGCTCCATCCAGGAAAATACAAGAGGTGCTATCTCACCATCGCTTCTTATAGCTGAATAGTACTCCATGGTATACATATACCACATTTTATTAATCCACTCGTGTATTGATGGGCACTTGGGTTGTTTCCACAACTTTGCAGTTGTGAATTGTGCTGCTGTAAACATTCAAGTGCAAGTGTCTTTTTTATAGAGTGTCTTTTGTTCTTTTGGGTAGATGCCCAGTAGTGGGATTGCTGGATCAAACGGTAGATCTACTTGTATCGCTTTCAGTTATCTCCATATTGCTTTCCACAGAGGTTGCACTAGTTTGCAGTCCCACCAGCAGTGTAGGAGTGTTCCTTTCTGTCCACATCCACGCCAACATTTATTGTTTTGTGACTTTTTGATAAAGGCCATTCTCACTGGAGATAAGTGATATCTCATTACGGTTTTGATTTGCATTTCTCATTGAGGGATTTTTAAGTAGGAGATGATTTGATTTATTATTATTTTTTTTTGTTAAGACCATTCTAGATACTCCTTGGGTCATAAGGAGTCAGTTTGTCAAATAGAAGCAGAGATACCATCTGTGAGGCCAGGGACAAGGATGGTGACTTGGGCTAGGGAGGCACTAGGCACTAGTAGGGAAGAACAGAGGATGTGACTGCAGGCAAGCTGTTTAACTTTCCAGAGCCTTCTCTGACTTTTAGCATCCACATCTGTGAAAGGATAAAAGAACATCCACCTCATAGGATGTTGAGGGCTGAAAATCAAACACACAGGGGGCTTGGCACATATTAGGAGCTCAAAAATTAGGAGTTCATATCTAATATCTCTGAGTTCAGTTTCTTTGTTAATATGTGCAGGTTCTCCATTGCTTTCTCTCTCTCTTTTTTAAAGCCTTATACCTGAATTGCTTAGGGTTTTCTTATTTGTTTGTTTGTTTTCTGGCTTAATTATTTTTAAAAAGGGGCAAAATCTGTGTCTTCACTGACAGATGTCTGTCTTTACAAAGGTCTCTGGAGAATGAGACTTGAGACAAAATTTATTCTTTTTTTGGTCTTGCTGTGCTTCCAACTGCCTGCAATATTCTCTCTGCAGCAGAACCCTCCCGTACACACATTTTTATACTTATGCTGATAAAAGAATTCTGGCTTTTATGAAGAATGAAACAATAACTGCAGCTGGTTGGAGATAGTAATCCAGTTAGTCTCACTGAGATGGCACTCAAGTGAATGGAAAGCTGAGTCTGGAACTTGGTATGTGAACTGATGACCTCAAGGGCACAATTACTGAGAACTTGTCTAATCCCCTCTCATCTCTGGGTTGCTAAGAGGTAATCAGGAATGTAAGAAATAGTGTACGGAGTACCTATAATGTGCCATACTCTTAACATATTTAATTTTATTTAATCCTCCAAGTAATTCCTCATGGTAGTTAACTTTCTCCCCATTTTATATATGCAAAGATAAGGTTCAGAAAAATGAAATAATTTGTTCAACACTAGGTGCAATGCTAGTAATTCATAGAGTCAAGATTTAAATAAGTTCTGTCTGTGTGCAACTTTTGTTGTCTCCTTTTTAATGTGCAATGGCAGGTCTGAAGTATTTGAGCCTCTTTCCTACTTTCTGTAATCACGTTAATCAGGACTCTTTCAGTCTTGGTGATAGAAACCAAATCTAAATTGGCTTCAGACAAAAAGGGAATTTATGGGCTGATGACAAAAAATATTAGCTTCAGATGTAGCTGGATCCAGGTGTTCAAATAATGTCAGTAGAAGATAGCTTTCCACATCCCTAGGTGCTGCCATTTTTGTTTTTCTTTCATTTCAGGCAGGCTCTCAATTCAAGGTGATTCAAAGACACTGATAACTCGTTTTGTTCATTTTTCCAGCATGTGGAGAAGGCCCCTTGCCCAGTTGCATTAGAAAAGTTCTGAGATTGACTTTGAATTGATGTGGGCCTGTATTAATTTTGAAATAATCACTGCGGCCAGAAAATGGAACTAAATTGATTGGTGAGACCTATGGCCTGGGCCCACCCCCGAATATAGGAAATGCATCAAATCACATAAACACAAAATGGAAAGGAAGTGGCTTCTTGAGAAAAATACTGGGGCATTATGGTCATAAAAATGTCAGAAGGACATTGAGTAGGAAGAAACAATGAAAGCCCACTAGGATACTCTATTAAATATACTAACTTTTCCTCCTTCCCTCTCTTGAACTCTTCTTTCCTTCTTCCTTTCTTTCTATAATGTTTACTAGGTACATTTATGTAAGTTATTTTCTTGGATCCCTCTCTGTACATTACAAGATAGGTAATAAAGGTTTATTATAATATTATTATCCTCATTTTATAGAGTAGGACATTGAGACCCAGACAATAAAATGATACCTTTGTTTCTCTATGAGAATTTGTCCATGGAGGAAAAATAATAAGAACTGGCAGAGTTCAGTGATATTTATATGTCTAAACAAGAGAAGGATAGCCATTTGTGCCCAGGAGAAATCAAACCTGGGATCTTTGACCTTATTAGCACTGAACTAGCTCTTTGGAAATGTAAGGCAGTGAGTAGTATAAGTGAATTAATGCATATCCCAAATGTCTAATATGTTATTAGACTGATAAAGTCCAGGACCAAATGTGGCTCATTCTATGACTACAACATAAGCTACATGTCATTAGGAGCTCTTAGAGAGGATTTATAAAGAAAAACACTTTATGTAGTTAGAAAGGAACCCTGTTCTTTATTCATTGTTGACTGTTTTTTTAAACAACTTTATTGAAGTATAGTTTAAGTGCCATGCAATTAATCCATTTTAACTGTATGATTAAATGATTATTAGTAAATTTACCAAGTTGTACAGCTATTCACACAAATCAGTTTTAGAACATTTCCGTCCCCCTATTAAGACTCCTAATTCCCATCCCCAATTACATTTCAAGCATGCCCCTCCCCTCCAAAATGCTCACTGCATCCCTCAGATGTGGGTCTACCCCCGTAGTCCCTGAATCCCTGGTGAACACCACCACCATTTGAGCACTGTAGTGTTAATCAGTCAGTATCAATTTGATGGCGAGTACATGTGGAGCCCATTCTTCTGATCTTGTGTCACCTCACTTTTAATAATGGGCTCAAGCTCAATCCAAGATAATATAAGCGGTGATAGCTCACTATCATTTCTTAAAATTGAGTAGTATTCCATTGTAAACATATACCAAATTTTAATAATCCACTCATGAATTGACAGGCACTTGGGTTGTTTCCATGACCTAGCAATAGTGAATTGTGCTGCCATAAACATTCAGGTGCAGATGTCTTTATCATAGAATGTCTTATGCTCTGCTCTTTGGGGTAGATGCCTAATAATGCTATTGCTGGATCCAATGGTAATTCTATT